>LOJH01057128.1:0-11598 GCA_001685095.1 Ellobius talpinus | reverse complement strand
GGGAGGGGTAACTGAGGCAGGGGCATCAGAAACTCACCGATTAATTAGCCAATGCTGAGGACCCAGCCATCTGGATAACCCACTGGTGAGGATGGCAGGGGTCCTAGTCCCCAATCCCCTTGTGGGTTACTGCAGGCTGAGGCAGATCATCCTCCTCTCCCTCCACCCCCACCCAAAGCCACTTAAATATTTGATGCAAAATCAAAGCCCTGTTCCAACTTTTATGAGCTGGTGCCAGGCGCCCACCCCTGCCACCATCTCCCCAGGAGCCCCCACCCCCGTGCTGCGCAGCCCTCGTCCTCCATCAAGCCCAGTGCATTAGGACAATTAGCGCTAGCCCACTGGCGCCAATTAGCAGCCAATAGTGTCTATATTATGAAGAGGGGGCGGCAGGGCGCCTCTGTCTCCAGCCGGCCTTCACACTCAATTACATTAAGTGGAGGCTCGGAGCCGAGGCCCGGTGGACAGTTGCTGGGGTAATTGTGTCTTCTCCCTGGCTGCAGGCGATCTACAGGCTCCCTGGACCCCAGACTGACTCCCCTCCTTGTCCATTTTCATCAATACAAACTCCTCCCAAAGGGAGGGGGAAGCACCTAGGAAGGAGGCTGCAATGGGGGAGCAGGGAGAGAGTCCTAGGGTGAAATGCCAATGTGCCCCCTCCTTCCCTCCCTCTCTTCCCCCTTCATTCATTCATAGATGCTCACACAGTACACCCGGTGGTTCCGTGGACAGGACTGGTCCAGGGCAAAGTGGAAACAGAAGACTCCTTACTCAAAAAATATCTAAGTCCATGGAGCTGGGGAGACTGCCATGTAGGTAAAGTCCTGCTCTGACCTGTGTTCAAATCCTTGGCACCTGTGTAAAAACTGGGTTCTTATCTATGCTTCCCTGTGTTACTCAGAGGTCAGGTCAGTCAGACACAACCTTTGAACCAACTTTGGTCAATGCCATCTTTTTGTATGGTGGTATACTAATCTGCAGGTGTCTTTGTCAGGGGTCTTCCTCGGTCAGCCTCCATCTTGAGTTTCTCATTAACCTGGAGTTCACTATTTCCAGTAGGGTGGCTAGGCAGCTAGTTCAAGGGATCTTCCTGTCTCTGCCTCCTCAGGCCTGGGATTATAGACACTTTGTGCCACATTGAGTAAAAATTTCAGAGAGCCAGGGATCAAACTCAGGTTCTCACGCTTTCGTTCCGAGCGATTCACCCACTGAGCCATATCCCTGGACCCATTCCTGGGGGTCACTTACTGTCCGTGTGGTGTGCTGTACCTTTAAGGGCTTTGAGCAGAAGTCAAGCTGGTGTCTGAGGAGCTGGTGGTTGTAGCGCAGGGACTACTGCCCACTCCAGCAGGCTTTGTCTCCCATGCCCTCTAAACTGTCCACTTGGTCCCTGGCTACGGACCCCCCCCTTATGTATCAAACACCCCGAGTGCACCTGGCTGGGTGAAGAGACAGCCAAGCACCACCACAGTGTTCTTGTCCTGTTGCAGCATGCAGTGTGCTGGGAGAACAGGTGACTGGTCCTGGAGCATGAAGCCACCTCTACAAGCTACTCATTGGTGACCCAGTGCAAAAGGTCACAACTGGGTCATTTGGCACAGGACACCCCCTGGGTAGAGAGATGCAAGATGCCTGCAGGCCCGGAATTTTCTGTCTAGAAAAGCGTTCAGTGTGTGCAGTCCACAGACCCCGTAGTGTCCCCAGAGAGAGGAATTGGGGGGTATGAAAGGGTTCTTTCTTCCACCCGTCCCTCCACTGAGTGCTTTTGGTTTGACCAGTACTGTCACATGGAGTTGGCTGTCAACAGGGGTGTGTCTTTGCTTGGGAAACCAGAAGGAAGACAGTAATTTACTCATGTCCCTTCCCTGGGGAATAGCAGAACCCACAAACCCAGGTCAGTCTAGCCAGAGTGTCCTCTGCCCACAGGGCGTCTTCCGTGGGCGGAGGGCAGAGCAGCTGATAGGAAGGTGTAGGAGGGGTGGGTGGCCTGCAAGGATGGATGTCCAACACCACCATCTCACACCTAGAAGTTACTCCATTCTCCCTGGTACCGATGAGAGACTCTGGCTCCACAGGCCTCGGTGTCTCGTCTAGCAAATGAGATGGGAACTCATTGTTTTGTCCAACTGATGTATGTTCACGAACAATGGTTACCTTTGGGAATGGAGAGATGGCTCAGCGATTAACAAACCTGCAGACTCAACTCTTGGGCATGTGGTCTCTAGGCCGGTCTGTTGTGGACAGCTGTTCTGGCCCCAGACACCTGCAGCCATGTACAGACAAGATGTTTTCCGCCACCTGCTCTCGAAAAGCATAAAGGACTGGGCAGCTAGAACCTTGATGTTCATGGGCTCTGACCAGGCAAAGCAGCTTAGGACGGTATGAGAAGCGGCAGAGGCTAGGCAGGACAGCCTATGGCCTTGGTCTTCTCAGGGGCCCTCAGTCTCCCCATCCACGAGACATCCGGATCACCCATTCCCCTTTTTGCATAAGAGAATTTGGTTCAGTGTAAAATTCACACTGTTGATCTTACTAGAAAACCAACAACTCTGGCCAAAACTTTAAAAAGTTAACTAAAACTTAAAGCAAGAAATCAAAAACATGAAAAAAGACAGTCCCTAATACGAGAGAGAATGTCGTCAAGCCATGAGTTTGATAAGGCCCTCAAATCCCAAACATAAATAACTCTTGGGGCTCACACACTGACACGAATGGTATCTAAAAAATAAGAAAGGGATCCTACTTATAAATCCAGAAGTGTTTGCTTCATATCGTCATAATAATGAGCTGGAGGGATAGAACAGGGTGGAGGGGAGGAGGAGAAGGGGAGGGGGAGGAAAGGAAGAGGAGGGTAGAGGAGAAGATGGAGAAGGAGAGAGGAGGAGAGGAAGGAGGCGTGGGGGACACAGAGGGACTGGCTCTTCCTCCATACTGCATCTCATTTGAATTTCAGAGGTAAGCAGTGCAAAGGGGGAAATCAAGACCCAGGAATTCACAAACTTGACCAACGTCATGCCTCACTCTTTCCACTTCTGGACAAGTGGCCAGGCGCTTCTTCTCCAGGGCATCTGATAAGAGGCTGCCAGATCAAGATGCCCCAGTGGGACAAGGTCTTGGCTGAGCATCCTCCCCTCTGGGGTCAGGGCTATGCAGCCAGTGGGCAGAGATGTCCCAATTCAATCCAACTAAACTTTCGTCTTTGGAAACTTCCTTGGCGGGGACTCGGGGCTCAAGGGCAAAACACTGGCAAACTCAGGGAGTTGGACAGGGACAAAGAGCTAATTAAGACTGAAAGCAAGACCAGGCCCCCAGCTCTGCCTTCCTGTGCTGCAGATACCCGGGGCCTTTGTGACACACATAGCCCAAGTGGCTTCTAAGCAGGGCTACCCATCCCAAAGAGGGACCTGACCCAAGAGGGAGCTGGCTGTGAAAACCAGGTATCACAGGGGCTGAGATCTGACCTTCTTGTTGGGGACACCTGGTGGTCCTCAATGCTCTCAGAGCCATATTATTGGGGAGATTAGCATGGAAGGGACATCATCTGTTGCTGAGAGAGGAGACCTCAGGTTCATGCAATTGCCAAACTCCTCCTTTATTCACCCTGGAGTTAATGTAAAATTCTGCCACTCATTTGTTTTTTAAAAACAGAACTTCACTCTGTAGCCCAGGCTGGATTGAACTCAAGTTCCTCCTTCCTGTGTCAACCTCCCAAATTCCAAGGTTATAGGTGTGTGCCTGAACCCCAGGCTTTTACTCCTTTTCAAGACCCATCATTAACCCACTATTAAACAGACTCTGTGTGTGTATGTGTGCGCGTGCGCATGCTCAAGCGTGCACGCACGCACACACACACACACACTCATGCCTGTGCATGTGTGTGCATGCATGCACATGTGTGTGTCTGTGCATGTGCACAAATGTTCATGTGCATGTTTGTGTGTGTGAATGTGTATGTGCGTGCGTGCGTGNGTGTGTGTGTGTGTGTGTGTGTGTGTGTGTGTGTGTAGCTTCCATTTCCCAGCCTTTCCTGAAGCAATGTCAGCTTTCTGGCCTCACTCTGGGAAATGACAGACAGGTACCTTCTAGAGCAGGTTCTGGAAACCATTTCCTTTCTTGATAAACACAGGAACAGATGTGGCCAGTTGAGGCCTTATGTGTCTTGCCTCCCCATCTAACCTAGAAGCTAGATGTGATGCCTAGAGGAAGGGCAGTCATATTGCAACCATGAGGCATGTCATGTGACCTGAATCCAGGGAGGAATGTCATAGGCTGGCTGTGAGGTGCTCAGCCTGACATCTCCTGCGATCACAAGGTCTGAGCACACACAGCAAGCAAAGAATCTCTGGATCCCACCCATCTTCCTTTGGTTAACACATCTGACACATTATTCACTAGAAATAGGTCCTCTGTTTTTTTCTTTCCTTGTCTAACCGAATGCTGGACCTTTTTGTCCCACCTCCAGTCTAACTCCTGGGCCAAACATTTCAGTGTGAAGCTACAATGTCCTTCCCTGTTATAGTTTGGATGGGCTTGTGTGGTGAACCCTTGGTCTACAGCTGACGATGTTCTGGGAGATTGCAGAACCTTTGGGAGGTGAGCCTGGCCAGAGTAAACAGGTCACAAGGGGTAGCTTTGATAGTTATGTCTTCACCTAACCTGCTGCTGGTCCCCGTCTTTCACATCCTCAACCACTCGCTTCTCCATGACTTTCCTGCCAGGATGGGTTGATGGCTCTGAAACCCTGAGTTGGTCACCCCTGTCCCCCGGATTGCTTGGAAACCATGCATCACCTTTCCCCAGGCCCAGCGTGTACGGTCTCACTATGTCTAGAACTCACTATCTAATCCAGGCTGACCTTGAATTCAGGAGACCTGCCGGCCTCTGCTTCCTGAGTGGTGGAATTAAAAGTGTTCACCACCATGCTTGGTTGTATCTATTAAGCCACACACTTTGCGGGGTCATTTGCTACAACAGCCATGGAGAGCACACAGATAACTTTAAGATAATTAAATGCTTCTGCAGCCAAATGTTGGATCCATGCTTGGACCCAAAAGGCACCAGGGCAGCCCACACTCGAGCCACTATGTAATGAGGGCTCACTACAGGAGCACCCGGCATCCTCAGGTCCTGATCCCTCCTCTGGAATGCCCAGAGGCAGGAAAATCTGACTTCCTGACTCCACTCTCCTTCACTCCTTGCAAGAGGCCCCAAGGCCACACTGGAACCTTGTGGAGGCTTCCGCCTGCATCCTGTTTGAGCCAGGGATTTCCCTCCCAATTACAAGCTTCCCTTTCAGCTGTCCCTGCTTCCCTACACCTTTCAAGGAAGCACGTGTTGGCCATTAGCCTCCATCCTCGCCACCGTCCCGTCACCTCATTGTGCCTGATTCGGCAGTGGTATTTCAGATGCAACCCCCATTGGAAGCATTGTGGGGAGGGGACTCAACCAAAGGGCCCTTCAGGAAAAATGATAGGTCACCATGGCTACCTTCTCTCCAGCATCTAATCTGGCGTGTGTGTGGATGTGCGCTCCTTGCTGGATGGCCCACGTCAGCCCCAGCAGACTAGCAAACCCTGGGAGCTAGGAAAGATGGCCCCTGCCTCTGCCATCCAGCCTTGCCCATCAGAGCCCCCATTAGTCAGATACCTGGGACTCACAAATCTGCCGAGAAGAGTCTTCTGGTTGCCTGGGGAGCCATCATTTCCTTTCTGCTCACTGTAGATGGCCTTCACTATCCCAGCCAGCATATGAATCCTGTGTTTCCAATCACAGTCTCTCGATAGATGTGGATCCAACTCTAGCAATTGAATCTTAGGGTGTAGAAGGCCTGAGAATTCTCCTCGGATGCCTTGACTCCCTGAAGTGAAATGAACAGATGACTTGATCCTAGAGCAGGGGCCGTCGCTGTGTTTATTCAGGAGGGAGGGAGGCCACATCCCCCAGAAAGCAACTAAAAATGGCAGAGACACTGAGGCAGGTGCCCTAAGGCACACGAGAAACTTCACTGATGGGTCACTCAAGGCCTCCCGCCTCCTCCGCCCCCATGGCCTTGCTGTACTTCCTTGGTCCACCCGGCCTCCCTCCTCCCTGCTTTGCCTCTATATTCGATTCTTGCACAAGCTGTAGACTTCTCCACCTCGGGCCACCCCCAGCTCCCGTGTGACTGTTTGTCCTAATGTCCTTGGTACTAGCTTCTCAGAGGACTAAATATGAAGTTGACCAAGCCAGCCACAGCTCTCTTTCCGCCCTTAGAGCCCAAACTCAAATATCCATCAAGGAATGGAGCACACCCACGGTGGAATATTACTCAGCAATCAAAAGAGCAAGATGGCTAACACGGAGGATTCCAAACGCCTTCTGGGTACGGAAGGGGGCAGAGAACACAGGGCTATGGTGCATAGGGAGCCCTGTGGTAGTGGAGTCTAGGAAAGATGAAGTCCTAGGGACAGAATCAGGTAACCAGAAGGTAGAAGAGGAGAGGAGGCAAGAAGGTCATTCTCAGTGTGATTAACTTGCTGTTTGTAGTGAATTTGAAAGTAGCTATGAGACCATATTTCTCAAAATTCAGTGCTCTAGGGCCTGGAGAGCTCAGAAACTAAGAGCACTTACTGTTCTAACAGGGGACTCAGATTCAGGGCCCAGCACTGAAGCTGGGTGCTCACTGCTGCCTGTATCTCCAGTTCCAGAGATTCCAATGCTCCCTTCTGGCCTCTGCAGCCACCCAAACACAAGCACACACAGACACACAGACACACAGACACACACACACACACCTTAAAAACCTTATTGTTTCCGATGCTGGACCTGTAATCCCAGCACTTAGGAGGCCGTGACAGAATGGTAAATTTGAGGCCAGCCTGCTTATATAATGCAACCTTCTCTAAAACAAATAAGCAAGCAACAATAACAACGAAAGTCCTCAATGTTCCACTCACTGGGAAACAGTCTGTTTCACTGACTGTAAATTATATTAAAAACACATAAATAAGTGTAGGTATATATACACTTAATAAATCTCAGGGTTTTGTGTATTTTATTTTATTAAAAATATGTATCTTACTTATGCATGCATGTGCGTCTGCAAAAATATGTGCCATGTGCATGCAGGTGCTGGCAGAGGCCAGAGGAGGATGTTGGGTCCCCTGGAACTGTAGTTATGGACATTGTGAGCTGCCCCCACAGGAGCGCTGGGAACTGAACTTGGGTCCTCTGCAAGAAGCAGCAAGAACCCCTCACCTCTGAGCCATCTCTACAGCCCGCTATGATGTGGTCTGAACCCTCACCTCTGAGCCGTCTCTACAGACCGCTATGATGTGGTCTGAAGGCTTTCCCTGAGTTAAAACTCGGAGCCCCCACAGAGCCCTACAGAGTGTATGATCTTACTATTCCCATTTTACAGAGGAGGAAACTGAGACCAAGAGGTCAAGCCACGTGCAGAAAGTCACCCAGCTCACAGTTGGCCATCCTGAGACTCAGTTCCAAACCATGTGCGTGCAGAGGTCACATTGGGAACCCTTGAGCCTTACTTTGAGAATTAGGGGGGACACACCCCACTCACTACCCACCTCCTGTCAATGCTAACTTCCGTGGTGGGGTGGGGGAAGCTTGAAAGAAAATGGATTGAAGGAAACAGTTGCTCTGGCCTCAGAGATGCCGTGTCCCCCACCCTTGCTGTCCCTGTTCTTCATGCTAATCCTTCAACACTGAAAACTCTCCCAGGGACCCTAAGTACAACAGCAGTGAGAGCGTGCCAGGGAGGTGGCTGCTTTTTCAAAAGCACTCCATGGATCCCCCAACATGTCAGCACTCAGCATGCCCCCCCCGTGACTTCTGAAATATTTTCCAGGTGAGCTCCCTGGCTGTGCATGACCTTGCCCCTCATTACCCCATCCCTACACATCTGGGGGTGCCTGCTGACATGGCTTCTCTCACTCTCTGGGCCCCACAGTTGGCTTCCCCCCACTTTGCTAGGTCAAGTGCAGAGGAAGATGCTCAGGAGGAGAGTCATGTGGGTGTTAAACGCCCATTTCTCCCCCAGAGTGGCCACACAACGGCAATGTTCTTGCTTGGGTGGGTATCTATGCTTGGTGGCTCTGGGACCCACATTGCCCAAGAGCATACACTCATTCCATTTGGGCTGCTGCCATGGCACGTGCAAAACTGGGTGCATAGCCGAGTGTGGCTCCAAACTCTGAAGGGTTCGCAAAGGATTGGAAAAATCTGTCTTGCAAAAGAGTCCTCCCAATTCAGCAGGAAAGACTAGACATAAAGACTCCCCCAGGAAGCAGCTGGAACGCAGCTCCAGGGTCCCTCAAAATTGACAGGAGCAGGAACAGTTGCTGAACCAGAGAAAGCATCCAGTAACTTGAAAAGGGCTTGCCCAGGCTCTGTTTACTTAGAGTCTGTAAAAGTCAGAAGACAGGGAAATGGCTCAGCTGGTAAAGAGCTTTCCCAGCAAGCATACAGACCTGAGTTTGAATCCCCAGAACTCACATAAACCTGGTGCACTTGCTCACAACTGTAATCCAAGCACCTCCACAGGGGGATCAGAGGTATAGATAAGAGAATTCCTAGTGGATCGGGAACCAGCTGTCTGGGTAAATGACCAGCCAGGAAGACAAGGTCTCAAAGAAGGTGGGACACTAGACCTGACATGGAAATTGTCTTCTGGCCTCCTCATGTGGAAGGGTGGAGGCTGCAGCTCAGCCTTTAGACCAGTGGTTCTTAACATTCCTGATGCTGTGATCCTTTAATACAGTTCCTCATGCAGTGGTGACCCCAACCATTAATTATTTTTGCTGCTACTTCACAACTGTAATTTCACTACTGTTATGAATTATAATATAGAATCTGGGTTTTCTGATGGCCTTGGGTGACCTGGCCTTCAACCCCCACCACAGCTCCCATGTCTGTTCTGATCTTGTTCCCCTTCCCTCTTCTCAGGGCTTGGTCCCCTAGAGATCTCATTCCCATCATTCCTGCTTCTCCCTGGATTACAGCCTTGAATGCTTCATCCCTGATGTAGGTGAAAAATTCCTGACAATTTCTAGGCAGCCAATGAGGGCCACTGTGTTCCCTCATTAAAAGGCAGGGAGCAGGAAGAGGAACCCCTCGTTGGAGATTAATTGATACGTTTTCCACACCTCTTCCCATGGTGCTGGGTGTACTCAAGACAATTAATACATCCCTCTGTAAAAACTCTGTAAAAACACATGGAAAGCCCAGGAACATGGCATCGGCAGGAAGAGTGGAGAGAGCTGTGGAAGGGGAGGGGAGAGGAGGGAGCAAGAAGCCCTCAGAATCCACAGGGCCCGCTCTTCAGCCACTGGTTTGGTTGCTGGCTTTGGAATACAAAGACCTGCACAGCACTGTTTGTTATTTTGATTTTACAGATGTCATAAGCAAGAACTACATACAGACCTTAGTGATTCCATCTCTCTCTGGGCGATTCCTGCCGATGCAACCGAAGTCTAGCAAAATCCCTGCATTATCCCCAGGTAGAGACTGCACAGGCTAAATGCTCGTTGTGTGCAAAAAGCAGAATAGAGAATTATTTAATCCTCCTCTTCATAGTGGCCAGCTGACTTTTTAGTAAGGACGTCTGCATGGCACAGGGTCTCTGTCCTAGCTATATATTTAAGATTGCTACTGCAAACATGCTATGGCACTTGAATGAAGAACAAAGGGCGTTACCGTGTGCCAATAAAGCTTTATTGTCACCAACAGGGGGCTGTAGCTCTTAGTCATCATTCAGGCAAGAAGAACCAAGGCATGGTTTTGTGCCTTGCACTGGGGACATGGAAGTAAGATCTGCCCACTGAGCTTTCAATGCAGCGAGGAGATGGTGTCTTGTAAGAGATGCATGTGGGGGTGTTGGTGTGACATTGTGGGAAGTAGGGGAAGGAGAGAGAAGGGCTGCTGGGGCTGCGGGGATGGGAGTGTCTCTACAGAGCAGGGAGGAGCTGGAGAGTTGAGAGGCTGCCTGTCCTCCAAGAAGACCCGAGTTCTGTTCCCAGCACACCACACACACACACACACATACCACATGTGCACACGCATGCACGTGTGGACGTGAAATAAAAAAACAGCTAAAAACAAATCATTCTTTTAAGAGCCCAAGGTGTGGGAAGCTGTTACGGGGGTTTCCTACAAGAGTTTACAATGAAGGCTCTCTAAGGTCCCTCCACATCCCCATGGGGTGGATCCAGGAATTCTGAGCTACCAAATAGAAAGTCACTGGCTGGTAACTCAGTGTGGCCTGACCAAAGGGCATACCACCTTGGTCTCATATGGCAATGGGAGGAGGTGTAGTCTCTGTGTAGTTTTTTAAGCCTGAGTCATTCGAGGGGTCTGGTTTCCCCAACACTTGGGAGACACCCAGCAACCGTCTAACAACCCAGGGTCTTTGTCATCCTACCAAAATTAAGGAAGCAGGAACGACGTATTGAGAACAAACCAGATCAGCCTTCAGCAGGCTTCACCTCTACTCCACTCACCTCTACTCCCCCTGCTGCACCCTCAATGGCTGCTCTTCTGTGTACCCTTTGACCCTTCCTCGTTAATGAATGCACTGTGCCTCAGTTTCCCCAGCTGTTACAATGGGGAAACGAATATTTGCTTTGTGAAATATTGCTGTGGGAACCCAAAGCAATACCTATGCCATGCTTAAACACTGGCTAAGAATGATGCAGCCACTTGTGAGTCGAGGCTAGCCAATTTGCACAACGGTCTTCTTCCTTGCTGGTGATATTCTCTCTTCAATTCCTCCTTAGAAAGCATTCCCAAACACTGCCCCATGAGAGGTGACCCCTGAACTGGACTCAGGAGGCAGCAGCCCCTGGCTGACCCTGCTGAGCCTGGGTGGAGTGCATCTGGATGTGTGTCTGCTTACAGAAGATGAGACCCAAGGCCACGGGAGCTGGAGACAGGCGGCTGCCCTCCCCACAGTCACTTGCCCACCCACAAAAGTCTCTTTTCCTTTGCAGTGCAGCTTCCTCCTGCCTGGGTTTATGAAAGGCGACAGCAGAGGCGAGAAAATAGGCGGCGGAGAAGCCATTACAATCAATTTGCGCAGCTCGCGCACGCAGACAGACTCAGTATGGACTGGATTCTGTTACTGGGGCTTGGGGGCTGTCCCGGCGGGGGGCAGGGGAGCCTTCAGGGAGGCTGGAGCCTTCTGCCTTCCGCGGATGGGCCCCATTAGGGCTGCAGGCTGGCGCCACTGCTGCGGGGGCTCCCACCCCGCTCAAGTCCCATCCCAGAGCAAGATGGGGGGCGCCCTTGTTAGCTTAACTCCTGAGGCTCCCAGACTAATTGCTCACGGTGCAAACATGCCTCAAAGTGCTGCGGCCTCGTCAATAACAGGGTATTAGACGCTTCCATCCCCCAAGCATTGATCTGTTTCCCTCCCTACCTCCTCCTGGCTCCACTCCCTACATCCCTCTCCCAGCCAGGGCCGCCTGGCTCCAGCTTTGATGACCCCCACCACCACCTCCACACTTTAAAGTGTTTTCTAAGCGTGTGTTTAGCGTGAGTGGTGTCTAAGTGCTAATTGTTACACCACAGGTTGATTGGCGACGAGATGGCTTGCCAAGTCCC
>LOJH01057126.1:0-11598 GCA_001685095.1 Ellobius talpinus | reverse complement strand
GCCCCCACTTGCTGTTCTTGTAAGGACCAAAATGCTGGCTAGTTTAGGTCAACTTGACCAGTTAGAGTCATCTTGGAAGAAGTAACCTCAATTGAAAATCTGCCCCTAGGGTTGGGCATAGTGGTACACATGTCTAATCCCAGCACTTGAGAGGCAGGGGCAAGCATATCTCTGTGAGTTTGAAGCCAGCCTGGTCTACATAGTGAGTTCCAGGACAGTCGGGCTACATAGTGAGGCCCTGTCTCAATAATAATAATAATACTGCCATCAGATTGGTTTGTGGACCAACCTGCAATATATTTAATTGACTGATAATTGATGTGGAAGGGTCCAGCTCACTGTGGATGGTACCACCCCTGGGCAGTTAATCCTGGATGCTATAAAAATAGCCAACAGAATAAGCCACGGGGACCCAGATAGTGGCATTCCTCCATGGCCTCTGCATCAATTCCTGTTTCTAGGTTCCTGTTTCTTTAAGTTCCTGCCCTAACTTCCCTCAGTGACGGGACTGTGGAACTGTGAAATAATACCCTCCTGTCCAAGTTGCTTTTGACTATAGTATTTTACCTAACCACATCACACAACTCACAAACCACCTGTAACTCCAGAGGACCTAATGCCCTCTTCTGGCTTCTCTTGGTGGGACACACACACACACACACACACACACACACACACACACAACAAAATAAATCTTGAAAAACAAAACATTCCTTCAAATTTCTTCTTAGGGAATTTTGTCACAGCAATTAGACACAAAATTTAAGACAGGACTGATTATGGGCAGTTCGCTGTACTAATGCATGAACTTTACCATTTTTATTGGAGAATGTCAGTAGACAACGAAACAAGGATGTCACATGTTCTAGAAGCAGCTCTAACTAGCCACCATGTTGCCCGTTAGAGACATGTACAAAATTCTGTTCTTTCTATAACAAACTTTCAAGAAGTGTGATGGTTAATGTTAATTGTCACTTTATAAAATTTATAATCATATAGGACACAAGTCCCCGGCACACCTATGATTATCTAGATTACATTGCCTGATGTGGGAACAAACATCTTAAGTGTTGGTAGTAGCATTCCCTAGGCAGGGGGAACCTGAACTGTATAAAATGAAGAAAGGAGCTAAGCTCCAATATTCATTCATTCCTTTATCCATCCATCCATCCATCCATCCATCCATCCATCCATCCATCCATCCATCCATCCATCCATCCATCCATCCATCCATCCATCCATCCATCCATCTATCCAACAAATTCTTCTTCCTGTTTGTGGGTCATCTGGGCAGTTGATTCAAGCTCCTGACATCCTGACCTCCCTGCCACATAATTCAGTCAATTCCTCCAGTTACTTTTACCAGAGTATTTTAACACAGCAACCAGGAGAGACGAGAAAACTGGTACCCTATATTGGGGCTATTCACATGATAAACATGACCATCTTAGGCAATGTTTGTGGGAGGAACAGGGGAAAATTTGGTATTTAGAAAAGTCCTTGGATACCAAAAGCAGGGCTTAATGGGCAATGTTTGTGGATGTTTGAAAATCAACGATGCTGAGAGTTGATAAAACTATCAGTGTCACTAGAGGAAAACCTACTGGGGCACAGTGGAACAATAGGAAAGATGGCCTAAGGGTAAAAGCAGAGGCTCCAGCCTGAGGTGGCAGTAAAACTGGGCACTGGCATCCACATGGTATGAGTTTTGAAGGAATGAAGGATGTAAGATAGGGAGGTCATACAAAACAGCTGAGGTCCGGGACCACATAGGAAAATCAATGTCCTGCAAAGTGGGCCCTAGAAGTCACTGTGTGCAGCTCTGAAGGTGAAGTCTAAGTGACACTGGAGACCACAGGATACTGGAAATGCCAGGACCTTGACACCAGCTGCCTTCCAAGGACAGCTATAGGCACAGAGAGAAGCCAGTCCAAGACACAGACTACACGTGCTGCAGGTGGCAGCTCTGGATGGTAGGATGTAGACGATTTCATCAGATTTAGCTGTCAAGCACAGGGATGTAGGGTTTGGTGTTTGCCTTGCTGGATTTTTATCTTACTTTGGTCCAATCATAACTTGACCCAATTCTTCCATTTTACAATAGGGCTGTTTGCTCTGCATCATTATAATTTGGAATTATGCGGAGCTGCAGAGATTGCTCAGCAGTTAAGAGCACTGACTGCTCTTTCAGGGGACCCAATTCAATTCTCAGCACCCATATGGCAGCTCACAGCTGTTTGTAACTTCAAGTTCCAGAGGGATATGATACCTTCACACAGACATACATGCAGGTAAAACATTGCTGCACATAAAAAAGTAAATAAATGTATATATTGGATGTATGTAACTTGTTTTCCATTTTATAGGAGCTCACAATTAAGATACTCTGGAATCTCAAATTATTTAAATATGCTTAATGACTATGGGCAGTTTTGGTGTTGGGATAAACGCATTTCACATTGTAACATGGTCAGCAGTCTATGGAGATAAAGAGGGAAGGTTATGGCTTAAAAGTGATGATAAGTCTGGGTGTCAAGTTGACAAGGGCTGGGTTAATATTCATTATCAACTTGACAGACTGTAGAATCGGCCAAGGGACCCAGGCTCCCATGAGGGGTATCTAGACTGAGGTTAGCCTTTGAGGATGTTTCTGAGAGATTGTGTTGATTACATTAATTGGTGTAGGCACATCCACCTTGATGGTGGGTAGGATCACTCCCTAGGTAGAGGATTCTGGACCATATAAAGTGAAGATAGTGACCTGAGAGTCAGCATTTACCCATCATTTTCTGTTTCCTGACTGGACGACATGCGTGTCTACTTCACCTGCTTGTTGCCCTGATTTCCCCACCACAGCAGACTGTACTGTAATCTGTGAACCAGAATGAGCCCTCCCCGCTTAGCTTGCCCGTTAGATTCTTATTTAATCACAGCTATAGGAAAAATAACTAGTGAATATAATACATCTATTTTTATCAAAGTAGTTGAAATCAATGTCCAACAGTTATTTATTATTTAAGTAAGGAAATAAAAGTTTGCCTAAAATAAACAGAAGACTGAAACTACAATGATCATGGCACTAAGCTATGGACACAAATAAACTCCATGAAGGAAATCAGTCCTTACCCAGCAATCTTGAAACAGAAGAACTGATTATTGAGTAGAGATGGCAGACCAGATAAAAGAATCACAGCATCTGTACACATAAGGCAAAGACAAACTGGCACCAACTTGGGAACATGCACTATACTTCCCTCTACTCCATGGACAATAATCAAATATTCAGTCTTCAAAGTCATAGTTAGCCTGACTGAAATAATGGGCAACAATAATTCCAGTGGGCTGGAGAGATGGCTTAGAGGTTAAGAGCACTGGATGCTCTCCCAGAGGTCCTGAGTTCAATTCCCAACAACCACATGGTGGCTCACAACCATCTATAATGAGATCTGGCGCCCTCTTCAGTTGTGCAGGCATACATGCAGGTAGAACACTATATACATAATAAATAAATACATCTTTAAAAATAATAATCCCAGTACTTGGGAAACTAAAGCAGGAGATTTAGGGTTCATATATGCCACAGATAAGCCTGAAGGAAAATTGCTGGGACACCCCCCCTAAAAAAACACAAATCAACAAAAAAACAAAACAAAAAAACATATAACAACATAGTAAGTCGGCAAAATGGGTGGGTCAGTGGGTAAAGGTGCTTTCAACAAGTCTGACAACCTGAGTTTAACCCCAGCACGAACCTGCATGCTAGTAGAGAACTGAAGCTGTTTTGTGACTTCCCCACTTCACAGCACGTAACACACAACACTTAGTAAAAACACAAAACAACTAAAAATACATGAACAACAACAACAACAAAACAAGTGACAAAGTCTGTCTGAGCTCAGCAACGAACAAAGCCTTCTAGTTGAACCATGCATTTGTCCCATTATGTCATACATGGGAATTGAGTGCTAACTCCTGTTTAATAGGTCACTTTGTTTTGCCTATGTCTTATAAGACTGAAGAAAAACAAGAAAAAGAACCCAGCAGGGAGAAGAGAAATGGACACAAATGTTAAACATATTTTGAAACAGATATAAGTGGGGGATGTATATATTTTCTTGGTGTTTTAAATTACATGTATGTATGTATTATGTAATGTCTGGTGGGGGGCAGGGGGCGGAGAGAAGGAGCAGGGTGAGGAGAGGGTCCTCCAGTACCATGCACACCTGTGGAGCTAAAAGAATAACTTCCGGGAGTTGGTTCTCTCCTTCCACCATTAGGTCTCAGGGATGTGATTAAGGTGGTCAAGCTTGGTGGCAAATACCTTTACTCAGCAAGTCAACTCATAGGCACTGGGCTGTGTTTTTAGTAGGATGTGGAATAGAAATGTAAAATGCTTTTAGTGAGGAAGAATTTTAAATTTTATTTATTTAAACAAATAAAATGTTGTATTTGGTTATTATATATGCATATATTGTATATATACAGTTATGTATATTTATATGTGTGTGTTTGTATGTATATAATGAGAAAGTCGAAAAATTATTGGAGCCTGGGAGAGAAAGCATGAGGAAAAAACTAGGCCATTCAAGGTCTGTTCTGCCATTTCTGCTTATGGGGTCAGGAAAAACCAGGCAGCAATGACAAAGCCAAAATTGCTTACAGGAACATTACATGTTTTCTTTAAGACATCTTATCAAAGAGAATAAAATGGACTAAGTAGGGTCAAAACCCATAATGCCTTCTCATTGCCAATTTAAACAAACCCCCTCATAAGCCCCTCCTCTTCTTTACAACTTTGTTTACAAAATAAAATTCTTTATACTCTTAACCTTGTTCTAAACTATACTCTTTGAGGAATGTTCAAGAAATGCTGGAGGGGGGCATGGAGAAGTGGCTAAGAGGTTAAGAAGACTGGCTACTCTCCCAGAGGAAGGGTGTGATTCCTACTACTCCCACAGTGGCTAATAACTGTCTAACTCCAGTTCTAGGGGATCCAAAGCCCTTTTCTGGACTCTGTGGACAGTGCACACATGTGGTATACATATATGCCAGAGATGCACTCATAGATACATTAAATTTAATTTTTTTAAAAATATGGTGAATGTTGTATATCTTCATACTTGGAAATATAACTTGAAAGCTACCAAGATTACACACACACACACACACACACACACACACACACACACACGGCATTTACCTGAGACTCGCCCTTGAGAAGCCCATGTCCAGTCTCATCCCCTGAACATCTAATAATCTGTGCTATTATCTAAGTTTTAAAATGTCTCCAATTTGCCTTTATATTGGTTTGCTCCAAAATACATCTAATAGATTGACATTTAATTGCCTTTTCAGAAGATATAGCCACAAGAAACCAGTAGCCTCCAGCAGATAGCTAAGCTTACTCTATGTAAGTTTTAAAAAGGATTATGTTTTACTAAAAAGTAAAAGTAGCACAGCTTCTACTTTTCAGATAAATTCAATTTTTAAAGATTTATTTATTTTATGTATGAGTGCTCTCTCTGCATGTACACCTTTAGTCCAGAAGAGGGCATCAGATCCCATTATAGATGGCTGTGTGCCTCCATGTGGTTGTTGGGAATTGAACTCAGGACTTCTGGAAGAGCAGCCAGTGTTCTTAACTGCTGAGCCATCTCTCCAGCCCTTTCAGAAAAACTCTACCATACAACTGCACCGTTAGCATATGACCACTTGCATGCATGCTCTCTTTCCTCCATGAGACAAACAAAACCAGAAGTTTTTTTTTTTCAAGTTTCTTGCCACTGCCAGTGTAGGAGTATAAAAATAAAAATGTCATTTGAGAACCAATGTGTTACTGCCTCTTTGGAGAGCAGGGGGAGAGTCCGTGTTTTCAAGATCTAAGCTTTACAATACAGGTTATCACCACTGCTCTTGGCTACTCACCAGAACTTGAGGGTAAGACCCTATTGCTGAAGACACCTCATACTTGAGCCACAAGAAATGGAGAAATCAACTTGATACTCATATGCCAAAGGTGCTGTGTAGGTTGCTGGGGAAAGGTCTTACCCAGCTGTGAACTCTCTGATATAATGACTTGCTTGGCAAGACGTGCCCACTGGTACAAGAGTGGCACCAATGTCATGGTACCAACCAACCACTTTCTGATCGAATTCACAGCCTGCTCCACGAGATGGAACCCACAGCTGGTACTATACACTGGATCCAAAACTCACAGCTGGCTAGGTCACAGGCCTTAAGGGACAATGTAATGCTAATACTCTGCTAAATGGACATAATGTCAAACTGCTTTCCAAATACTTACAGTTATAGCAATAATTAGTGCAGCTTTCAATGCTCATCAAAGAAGCCTGCCTCTCATTGAAGTTAATACAGAGACCCACAATTACTCAAAATGCAGAAATAAGTGACTGTGGAAAGCTTAGCTCTAAATGAGACATCTACATCACATCTTGCTCCCCACAAACCTCATTATGGGAGAGGGGGAAGGAAACACTGTAGGAGTCAAAGGTCAGGGAGGACTACTGGGAATCATTCTTTCCAGACATGACAAGGCTGTTGCTCCCATGAACTCAGAGCAGCTGTGGTTGCTTGCTTGCATAAGAACAGCACAAGATCAAACTAGTCAAAATTTCAGAGTAAATGGGGAGGGGCTAACAGAGGTGCTATTGGCAGTTAACGGCTGATGGAGGAGAGAGAATCAGTTTTCTAAGAGATGTTGTTCCTGCTAGGTTGTTGGTGCATCCAGTGGATGGCCTCACACCCCCAAACATACTGGAAACACTAATTAAACGCAGTGGATTAAAGAGGACATGAAGCTGGGAGACAGGTATAGTGCGGTAGGTCCAGAAGGAGACTGGGAAGGGAAATCATGGGATGGATATAATCCAAATACACTGAATACATGTGATGCACTTTCAAAGAATGTAAGCATTTAAATTTTCTATGTTGCTGACATTTAAAGTCATATCTATAAAAGCACAGATCTTGGAAGCACCATTTAATGATAGGAAAAGATATGCAGGGGCTTAAGAATTAGCTGAGCTGTTAAGAGTCCTTCATATTCTTCCAGAGGACTCTAGTCTGGTTCCCAATACCCAAGTTAGGCAGCTCACAACCACCTGTAACTTCAGCTCCAGAGAATCTGACGTCCCCTTCTAGTCATCTTGAGTATCTAGACATGCTTAGTAGACATTCACACACACACACATACACACACACACACTAAATAGATAAAAATAAAACAAAAAATGAACAGTTTAGCTTATGACTGACAAATGACAAATCTAAATAAATGCTGTAACATTTTATATTTAAATCTGTGAATGGCTATATGAGTATATATCCTGTCTACACATGCTTACATTTTTATATTGCATGTATGAAAACAAATTGGCTCACAATAAGTGTTCACATAAATTAAGACAGAGGCTAGAGTGATGGCTCAGCAGTTAAGAACACAGGATGCTCTTCCACAGGACCCAGGTTCGATTCCCAGCACCCACACGGCAGCTCACACCTCCCTATAACTCCTGTTCCAGGGGATTTGACATCCTCACACAGACAAACATGCTAGCAAAGCACCAATGCACATAAAACACAAATAAATAAATTATAACAAAAGAAATTAAGACAGTCCAAATATTTCCTAGTTCATAGCGTGACTAAAAAATTTCAAACTCAACATCCTGACTCTGGTAATCATGACAGATGAAGGTTGGCCAACAGTCCCAATATGCCAATTAGAGACACAGTAAAGAGAGTCAGAGAACAACAGTTCTATAAATCAATCTGGCTCTGTCAGGGAGAACAAATCAACGGGTTTGATGATTCCAGATCTGGCATCTGGCTTGTACTTCTATTTAAAAAAATTGTAATAACTACAAAAGAGAAAGGTTTAAGACAAAAGGCAAGTTGTACACAGAGACAGTCCTAGCCAGGGTATCGGTCTGCTCTGTTCTCTAGCGGATCATTATCTCAGGTCGTATTCTGTAAGGTGGCCAAAAGGTTCCCATGAGGTTCTCTGGAGCAGATGGAGAGGCAAGAGCAGGGCCTGAGCTCTAAAGAGATGAGTGTGGACCTGCCTGGGAGAGGTGAACTCACAGTTTTCTGGGGATGGAACTGGTTTCAAAGCAGGAGCCAGGCTACAGACTCTCTGATTACCAGGCAGGAGAGGCAGGGGAGTCTGTGGGCCAGTGAACGGGGGCAGGGAGCAGGATGTGTGACCACTAGTACCTTGATGTAAGCTCACTTCTCCGGGTGAGAAATTCTGGCAAGTTTGTTAGCTAGTGCCTTGGACAATGTCTTAATAAGGTGGATGTCAGTATCTGTGAGAGAGAAGGCTGCTGGAGACAGTACTTCCTAAGCAATAGCTGGATCCTAACATGTTCTTTCAGCAGCCAAGACGAGTGGGCCGGAGTACAGGCTCATTGGCATTCTTCGGCCCCAGTCTTCGCCCCTGGCCTAAGTGACTAATGAATGTATGTTCTAGTGGGTGCCAGAAGCCGGTAAATGGTCTAGACAAAGCAGCCAGCATGTATAAAGAAAACTGAGAACTCTAATTAGAACTGACTGTGCCATCGTCTACCACCACACCAGGCTCTAGAGCCTTCTGTGAATGTCTGATACACTTGCTCACTTCTGTTCTCCTTTAGAGTTAGAAAAGCCCTGTTTAGGAAACCATAGGGAACTCTGCAGACCTAACATGTAGGGCTTTCTCCTAATGCAATACTGCATTCACATACTGTAAGGCCTACCTCTACCAGGACTCTGCCTTGTAAAATAATATGTAGACACGAGGGAAGCGGTTCAGAAGGTAAAGGCAGGAGCCTGGTGACATGAGCTCAATCCTAGGAACCCACGTAAAGGAGAGAAAGTATCTCATGAAGTTGTTCTCTGACCTCCAAAATGCAAGTCGTAACATGCAGGAAAACACATACACACACACACACACACACTATGCATTATTATTGTGCATACAACAGTGATACATAAATACAATTTAAAACCAGAAAACAATGTCTAGAAACACCTGAGGGCACTAGCAATTATGACAGAGCCCAGTTCCAGTCATCCATGTATAGGGATCTCCCTTTCCAACGAGCTTGGGAATGTCAGAAGAAGGTACAAATTCAGGGTTTATTGCTAGTACCATAGTTTATTCCCTGACTTACAGGTACAGGTCATGGAATTTGGAGGAAGCTTCCCCTGAATCTGTGAGACTTAAAGGAGAAGCAGGTGTCACCGAGGATAGGCAGCGAGGAAGACACAGCAGACTGCTCAGTGATACTCTATACCGTAGGGACTATCTGCTTTCCTACAGTGTCAAGCCAAGCATGACTCCATTTTATTAAGCAACAACCTCGACCAAAGTGACTCCAATTTGAAGTTATAAGAACCCCTCCCCCAAAAGGAAGGCAGCACAGCTTATTTACACCAGTAAACAACCAGGATCTGCCAGAACACCAGGAGGGACAAACTGACAACATCAACGATGACACCTGAAAATATACCAAACCATATTAGACACAGCACACAAATCCGCTTATCAGCCATACCCACATGAAACCCCCTCACCCGGAACCACAGAAGTTACATCCCAAGACAAAGTACCGTCTCCTGAGTCAGTCCTTGGACTCCAATTGCAGTGCGCTTTCTCCTGTCCAGGTCACTCAGCCAACTTAAATTGACTTACTCATGCCCACTGCATATACATTTGACATCTGTGTCCGCGCTGCTAGGACATCACTTTTGGTCCCCTACAGACTTTTCTTTGCATGTCTCTGCTCAAAGCCTCCTACTTCAGAACAGACTCTCAACTCCACCACTCCAGCTCTTAGCCATTCTGTGACCTGCACATTTGTGTATCTTTATGTGAAATGTTCATCTTATCTGCCAGTTAATGTCAGCAATTAGTCTGTTATATAAGAACCCGTGACTGCCAATGGCTGGTTACCAAGCAAAATCGGGCATACTCGGCTAATTGTTAACAACGAAACAGACATAATTTGTGAAATTACTTTTTTATCCGATAAATTCTGGCACTGGAAACACATCAACTTGTCCCTCAGGACCCAAGGTCACCACACCCTGCCCCCTCAACACACACACACTCTCACGCACGAACCCCAGAGTCCCGAGTGTCACCGCGACACAGCTGCCACCGCCCAGGCTGCGGAGTCGCAAGGCTGTGGGGGCTCAGATGCCTACAGAGGCCGCAGCACCGAACGCTCAGCGAGGGACAGGACCGCGACTCTGTCTGCTGACCCAGCTCCACCCAGCGGGACCCGGGCAGCGCGGCCCAGCGGAGCCAGATGAGTCGCAGACGCAGACTCAGCTGCCCGGGGAGGCCGCGTCCCCACTGTCGCCTCCGCTTGCAACAACCTCCTCCCCACACCCAGGACGCCCGGCCACACGCACCATTTTCGGTCACGNGGGGGGGTCCTCGTGTTGTCCAGCGGCTCCTGTAATCAGGGGATGAGACGCAAACACTGGGGGCACAACCTGCGGGTCTCTCTCCAGAGAAGACACAAACGCCTAAAATGGCTGGACGGGAAGTGGCATCCCCGTTGCTGTACCCGCCTTCTCCCAACATCTGAAAGCCTCATTGGATGGTTTATGCCGTCAAGCAACTTTTCTTATTGGCCAGTGAGTCACATGCCCGTCTCCTAATGCTTAAATGACAGAAAAAACATCCTCTAGCGTGTACTGTGGCGCCAAATCTCAAATCCCAGCATAAGCTTTCCTGGGGTACCATACGGCTGTGAGATTCCCAAACTCTCCTAGCTTTACATGTGAAAGGGGTGAAACGCTATATTTTACATGGAATTAAAAAGAGGTAGAAGCCGATTCTTTAACAAGGCAAAGATGTCAGCTAAATTCTATTTGCATGTGTGAAAAATGTCATAACAAAGAATAAATCCGATGTGAGTTATTCCTATTTGGCTCAGCTTCTAGTATTCCCTCTCCTTTTGCGGTCGATGTTTGTCACTAGTGCCTGGCAGTTTACACGTTCTGTTTACCCCTTTGAAAGTCTTTCTTGCACCCACCCACCTCACATAATCATTTCTATAGCAAAACATTTTGGGAATGAAGCGACACAGAGTCATTAGAAGCATATCAAGGATTCTTCAGGAATTGCAAGGGTTGGACAGGTCCCAACGAAGTTGCACGGCACTAAACAACATAAATCTGGAAGATACCACACAGGTGACTTCCAGGGCAATCATTCCTGCTCCCAGGACCACCAGCCGGACTGCAGGGAACTAAGCTCACAAAGAACGAGTAGAAGTTAGAAGGAAGCCTTAATGAGAGGAGAAGATTAAATTTGAAAGGCTGCTCTGTTGGTAAAGGCTTTGTAGCGGGCTAGGGACAAGCAATGAGCAGGCACGAGATTCTGCGTGCGACAGCTGAAGCGTTCAGGCTGGGAGCAAGGTCCGGAGAGCTGGCAGACAGAGGTATTTTAAGTGACCTTTTAGAAAGACGGGAGCAGAGAAAGGAAAGCTGAGAGACTTGAGGCTGCAGTCATCAAGCTGACTAAATGGCATCTTTACTTTTTAAGAATTTACATTATATATATAATGTAAGTATAAATATATA
>LOJH01057125.1:0-11598 GCA_001685095.1 Ellobius talpinus | reverse complement strand
GTTACAGGTGTGGCCATCATGCCTGGTGCATTGAGGTTCTTCAGTGTATAAATGGACATGAGGTGGGTATTGGGGTATTCTCTCTCTCTCTCCCTTACTCTCTCCCCTTGCCCTCTTTTCTCTCTCTCCTCTTCCTTTCCTTCTCTCCTGTCTCTCTTTCTTGTGGAAAGGAGCATACTAAGCACTGAGGGCAGGTGCCTCTTTCGTCAGACAATGCTTATAGTTTTCTTCATAGGCCTAGCGCCCTCCAAAGCATCCAGGCAGGAGGAAGTTTTTTTTGCACTAACCTTATGCCTCAAGGATGCAGCAGCCCTGTCCTGCTAGCCCCCTGTTTCTTACTGCCCTGTGGCTGCCTCTGCAAGAGCAGCAGTCTCCCTTAACTGCTGAGCTCGTTCTAATCTCCACTTACAGAAGCTTTCTGAAATTGTTCTCTTTCTCTAAAGCATGTTTTCCTCTCTTACTTCTTGTCAGTATAATAATGTCTTTTGGGTTTACTTTTCCTGGGAGACACATATGAATAGCTGTTCCGCTCAGATGGGCACTCCTGAAAGACCAAAGTATGCTTTTACCAAGTCCTGCTTGGTGAGGCAAATGCATTTATTGGCCTTCCTTACAGAGTATGGGTACAAGAGCATGAATAACTCCCAAACTACTGCATCATCAGCACAAAGTCCCACCCCATCATGGATGGTGGCCTCACGGATGCCGCGTCATGGAGTGCCACTTTTAATTCTTCTTCCACTTCTTCTCTACTCAGGCATCTCCCACGATCCCTTGCAGCTGGAGGAAGGAGACTCAGGTGACAGTCTTCTGACCCTACCTTTCCGTACAGTCTAGAAGCATCAACAGTACCATTACCATCACCATATACCTGCCTGGCGCTGGATTGTTCTGCTCTAGTTGCCATGGCTACAAAGTCACAGCTCCAGATGCAATCTTGTTAAGACTGGAGGAAAAGTGCCACACAGCAAGATCCCCTGTTCTTAGTGTTCAGTGATTCATCCATTCTCAGGAAACTGCGTTGTTCGGTGTAACTGTCAGGGGGCTGCATCATTGGTGTTAGACCAGTTTACTTAGGTTGGGGGTGTCTGTTTTTTCTGTCAGATACTGAATATATTGAAGTAGTACCATTAACTCTTAGCAATTGTAGGTAAAATTTGAAGCTTATATTTAATAGTGAGATTTAAAGAGAAACTTAAGTGCCACACATTCAATATTGCTGGTTTCCAAAAAGTTTATGCAAATACAAAGTTTATAAAATAAAACCACTTTTTATATTTAAAATCTTACCTTTAAAAAGAGGAACGGTTTTGAAAAGCCCTGATCTGGACATAGAGATGCTGGTGTTGAGTATTTGCTTATCTGTTGTGGGTTGAGAAGACAGTGGACAGCTTGGCATTATGGGTCTATCATAATGCCAGGTGGATTGGATTGGTTCTCTGGGATGCACTGTTCACTACAATAACTACTTATTTCACTTATGGCCCCTTAAGTTCACTTTGGGAGAAATTAGTAGAGGGGCAAGCAAGAAGTGTAACTCTCTATATGAGAATAGGATTCTTGGTCAGTTCTTTGCCTTGACTTAGCACTCCATGGCCACATGTAGGTCTTGAGCCCTAGTTTTCTGAGATATTTTCCTTTACTTCATAGTTTGTGTGAACACAACTGAGCATCACTCCTATTTTGGTGCCCTTGGAAGGGCTCAGCCATTTGTCCAAGGTCTTTGCTACGGGGTTCTTTGAAACTCTCTCAATTGACTTTGTAGTCACTTTGAATTTTTCAAAGTTAAGTAATTTTAAAAAAATTTAAGCATGGGTACATTGTATGTTGAGCTTATTCCTCCTTATTAACCCCTCCCCGACACACATAGTCTTTTAAGGAAATCAAAGATTTGAAAATAAGCACAAGATTTCATGGAAATTTGCATTATTCTTATTCTCTAATACACTGATTTTTGGGGGAAAATACAGGTCATTCTGAAGACACTTTATCTTGACGACATTTAGTATAACAAAACAAATGGAATTTGAGATGGGGGGGCGGGGGCGGGTGGAGGCCCTGGAAGGTTTCTGCTATGGCCGTTGCACATGGAACCTCTTGTTCTGGTGTTAAAGTTTCTCTCACGATTTCCTCTCTCTTAATATCTCCCCCTTTCCCTGGAGGTATTCCAGCGGATTGCATAAGCCACCTTTTACAAGCCAGGAAGATCTTAAACTGGACCATGAGAGGAACAAGGCACAAAGTGAGTTTCCCATCTCTCCAGAGGAAGGGAGAAATAAACAGAGTCCAGCTCTTGTTTACATGCTGGCCAGCCGCTTGCTTCCTGCCTCTGTGATGTTCCTTTTACCATGTTGGAGGTCTTTGCCCTGTTGATGTTTGGGTATTTCATCAGCGATGGTCATCCATGTCTTGAGCCTATCTTATAGCATCAACATGCGGTTCCTGTGTAACTATTAAAACCTGACTGATAAAATATCAAAAGGAGTACCCACACAAACCCTCAGCACATTCGACCCGCTCCCCATGCCTGCCCGTTTTTCAAGTAATAGTTTTATCATTTTTTATCGTGAAATCAAAGATAAAAGTCTTGGTGACGGATTGAAGGAGTAACCCAAGTGAAGCGAATGAAGTATAAATCATTGATTAACTACATTAATTTATAAACTTCCAGGCTTCCTTTGGGCTGCTAATCACTGATTACAAAATTATTCATTATAAAATAATTCCTACCGATGTGATTTTATTTTTTTCTGATTGAAACTAAACTCAGCTTAATTAAAATTTTATTTAGTTTTAACACGCAGTAAAAATGATGGCGTCTGATGTGATCAAGTAAAAATCCTACATTTTTAGATTTAAAATTGTCAGTTGGAAGACAGATTCACTTGAGATTGCACACGCCTTTCTCCTTAGCCCATTATGGAGACAGAATATCCCATGTCAGAGAAAGTGTAAGTCTTTATGCATCAGATATGCACTGTGAGAATTTAGCAAATAGTATGTTTATTATCAGACAAATTTAGTCATTCCAGGAAACACTTAGGATGTATTGCAAGGTCAGTGGCTGAAGATGTATAAGAACTGATGGCAGAGGGAAAGCAGGTAAACTCACAGAATGTCTTTAAAGCCTGTGCTTATGTGCATGTCTGTGAGTGCATGCCACACAGTGTGGGCAGCGCGTGTGGTTTGTGAGCCAGAAGAGGGTGTCGGATCCCTTGGCGTTAAAGCATTGTGAGTGGTGGGACTGGAACTTAGGACCACTGTAAGAACAGTGAGTGTGTGCTCCTAATATTTAGTATATTTTGTTTCTGTTTCTCTCCTCCACTGTCCTTCCCAACCCCTACCCCCCTTGCTGGCCCCTTTCCTCCCTCCAAACTCTCATTCCCTTCTCTTTCTAACTCCTTCCCTTTCATACTCTCCTACTCTCATATCCCAAATATATATGCACGCGCACATACAAGCATGCACACAATGCACTCATACATTCACACACATACACAAACATGTGCACACAGATGCACAAACATTCACATGCACAAACATGCACACACATACACACAAACATGCACACACATACACACAAACATGCACATGCACAAACATGCACACACATATACACACAAACATGCACACACACACACACACACACACACCACTCTGACTCTAACAGAATTTGAGAGGATACATGAGACAGGTGACTTTTGTCTTCCTGGGTCCCCAGATTCCCCCTGCCTTTCTCCTGTCCTTTTCTGGTGCTGGCTGCATATCTTGGTTTCCTGTTTGCTTCTTGGGTTGTGGGATGAAGCCCCCATCTTTGGCTCTGGGGTGTCCTTACTGCTTCCCTTGATCACTCCATCTAGGAGGCACCTTTCCTGTCTCTGTGACTGTGGTCTAGTTTTCCTTCACAGCTGCACTCATCCTTCTGGCCTGGAAGGCTTCCTGTGTGTGATGCCTTACCGTGGGCTCAGCCTCATGACCCCTTGTTCCATGGTAGCATCACACTGGGTTGTGGTACCCACCTCTCACATCTCTAACCTCTCTGAGACTGTGATGATCATGTCTAAATAGATGGACAAGGTGCTCTTTCTCTCTGAGGTACTGTCTAGATGGAATGGGTCATAATTATATTTGCCACCTAAGATAGTGGAATGGAGAGGGCTTTGGCACAACTGTTATAGACTTAGGAACCAGACCCCATACTAAGCAGGAAGAAGCTGCCTTTGCAGATCTCTTGGCTGCACAGAGGACTTGGTGGGATTGTGATATAAAAACAGGAATGGGGTCAGCTTTGTGCCTCCTGCTCAGGATGATGCCTTCATTCCACACATGGAAGAATCTTTGACTTGTTTTCCTTTTCATCTTTTTTTCTCCCCTCCCTCCCTTCTTTCCTTCCTTCCTTCCTTCATTCCTTCCTTCCTTCCTTTCCTTCCTTCCTTCCTTTTCTTTCTTCCTTCCTTCTTTCTTTCCTTCCTTCCTTCTTTCTTCCTTCCTTTTATCTTCCTTCCTTCCTTCCTTCCTTCCTCCTTCTTTTCCTCCCTCCCTCCCTTCCTGAATTTGTCTTAAGCACAGTTGAGGTCCTGTCCTTCCCAGACCTTGGCTGCTTGGTTCAGCTCTGCCCACTGTGTCCAGGATGGGCCATGGCAGGTGTGTCCAGCATATATGAAATTTTTCATCATGGGAATCTCTGAAATCTTCCTGTGCAGGGAGTTTGC
Organism: Ellobius talpinus; assembly: GCA_001685095.1. Taxonomy (NCBI): domain Eukaryota; kingdom Metazoa; phylum Chordata; class Mammalia; order Rodentia; family Cricetidae; genus Ellobius; species Ellobius talpinus. Next base: position 6,886 of record LOJH01057125.1, on the reverse strand, counting down.
ATAGATCAACATGTGAGACAAGAGCTTAAAAATGTTTTTTAAAAAAGGGAATATTAAGGATGGATATGAATGGCAAAATAAATTTTTAATTTATTTTTTATAAATTTTTGTTTGTGTATGTGTGACTGTCACATGTATGAGGGCACCCAGAGAGGTCAGAAAAGGGTGTCAGATTTTACTTGGACCCAAATTCAATTAGGGTCCTCTGGAAGGGCAACAGGTACTCTTAGTGGCTGAGCCATCTCTTCAGCCCCAATAGCTTTTTTTTTTTTACCAGAAGACCTAAAGTTAAAAAGTTATGGTAGCAGAAGTTAGCCTAGCTGTTTTAGGAATAAAGAAAGCCACCCACCAAGAAGGTAGTTGATAAGACACTACTTAACTCTCTTTATCTTAATGACTTGTAAATTCTTTTCCCGAAATACACACAAAGTGGTCAGAGGTTGCAACTGAGATTTTAAAGTTTCTTAAATAAAACCACAAACACCCTGAAACAGTTCTTTGAACATGACTCCATCAAAAGCCCAGGGTTTGCATTTTATGCAGGCTCATCCTCCCCACCCCCGGTTTCCTATAAAGAACTCAAGTTTGTGTTTGGATTTGGGTCTGTTTGCTAATCTTCACCATAATGATACCATCGCCTTCTAAGCAACTGTAAGGTGCGGATTCTCCGTAGCAAACCTCACGAACTTTATAAGGTACCTTCATATGCCATTCTCACCATTTTATATAGTTCTGGAAATGCAGACAGATTACAACTTTGGTTGAGTTTTGTTAGTTTCTTTCCCGAATAACAATCAAATTAGAAAAAGATGTTATTTGTTCTTCACTAAAATTTCATTTTGTTACAGGCCCCAGAGGTACCATCCTCATTTCCCTTAAGGTCTATAAAATCGGGAGAAAGGTTCTCACCCTTGACCCACACCCTGTCAGCCCTTGTGTGAAGTGCTTAGCACAGCAGCACACAGAGCGGACATGTGGTGTCCCCTCTCCCTTCAGTCTCCCTCTTAGGTCTTCAGACTCCAAGAGGCTGAAGATAATCCCCTTCTTGACGTCCTTGACCCTCCAGAAAAATGACATGTGGTATAAACCCAGATCAGGTGTCCTGGAACACCCCCCCATAGACCCCTTATTCTGAGCATCAAAGTTCCTAGCATGTTCCTGGATGGCCCTTTGCCAACGCTGTATACCCAAGGAGTTCATCAGTCTGCATTAGCATTTTTTCAGTTTTCAATATGGTAATGAACATGGAATTAATTACAAGGGATATTGTGTAGATCAACCTGAAATATTTGGACAACAAAATCCATAATTAAACATTTAAATGGTCTTTTCAATGGAGTCACATTAAGCTGGAAATGAAATGCACAATAGGCACATTGTATCCCAAATTCCAATCCAATGCAGTCTAAGGAAGGACTTATTTTAGCTTTGTGTCTCCATTTCTTTGTGAGAACATTGGTGCTGGAGGGTCAAGGCCTTTGTAGCCTATAGTAAGTGCATATACTTTTCAAAAGCTTTATTGTGTGTGTGTGTGTGTGTGTGTGTGCGCGCGTCTGAATATATATGAATATGTACAACATGTGTGCAGGCTCCTGAAAATGCCAGAAGTTGGTGTTGCATGCCCTGGAGCTAGAGTTACAGGTATGTAGGTCACCACGTGTCTTCTGTGCACCGAACTGGGGTCCCTTGCACAGCAGCAAGTGCTCTTAACTGGGGAGCCACCCCTACAGATCCTAGTAGAATTAATTTAATAGTAGAGAATTGAAAGTTAGTAGGTCACCCCAAAAGGTTTAAAATACTGATTTTTTTAAAAGTATAAAGGAGTTATTACTGAGTAGCCTTTAGATTACTTTAAATCGCTTTGTCAATGTTTACCACACAAAGTTAAAACTTGTGAAAAGTGTGTCAGCTCCAGTGTAAATGTACAAATCTTAAACTAAAATACAATTTCTTGCACCATAAAACTCTTAACACATGTAGCGGCAATAAATGTGCTTTTGGGAAAGGGATAATCTGGGGCTTGGGAAAAGACGAGTGGGAATATTTCCAATTGGCCACTAGATGTCAGTACTGAACCGACGAAACATCTGTACCAGCGTGCCCTCCTACACTAGGCTATTAATTTATAATAAAAGGTATCTGACAGCTTTATTCTGATGAATTATGGGAATCCAAAGCATAATTCCCAGCCTTTGGTTTATAAATTGTCATTGATTTTAATGTTCTTTGTGAAGTTGTGGCATGCAACAAATTTTCCTGCCAAGAGCTGTTAAATAAATAGTCATCCTGTCCTCCGAGTAGTACATTGAACTTGTTAGACTGATGAGCGGCACCAATTGATGGTTATCCATGAGCCATTTATGACAGAGCGCACGGCAGCAATTCAAACAATCTTCGAATGCATTCATTCTATAGTTTTTTAAAGTCTCAAGTGAACCTCAAAGAATGGCTCAGGTAATAGACGGCACCAGTGCCCCACAGTTCTTTATACGAGACTTCCTGATTGACAGGTGACGAGAATTGCTGGAGGATTTGCTGAAGGCTCATCAAACCTCACAGGAATTATTTGGTTTCTCTCCATTGTGTGGTTTGGCATCCCAAAAGTATATCACATGCCTGTTCTAAAGAAAGATGGTTATTGTCAAGACAGGAGCTTTTGTTCACGTAAAGATCTGTTACAGACTGGCATTGGAACAAAAGAAAGCTTATGCCTGAGATGTAATTTCAACACGTTTGGAGAAGCAGGAGTGCGTGTGGACTGTGGAGAAAGGAGGCTGGTGAAGACCGTTCCGTGCAGAGCCCCTTGCAAGCAGCGGTGCCAGCGCTTAGGAAAGTTCCCTGCTGGCCCAACGTCGCCTCCGCTTTGATTTTGCTCTGAAACACTCAGTGTGCGGGGGTGGGAAAGACCCTCGCTTGCCTTTGTTCTTTGTCTATCAACTGTCCTGAACGATGTGTGGCTGTGTCAAGAATCACCTCTACTCCCCAGAAGTGTCTGTCTGTCAGGGACGTAGCCTCGAGTCTGTCATTTGTGCAGCGTTTTTAAGACTTCTCTGGGATCGAAGTCAAGTGACCTGGGCATGTAAAATTCTGTTAATGGCGCTATTTGTGAAAGTACACCTGCGAACGGCCTGAGGCCCTGCTGAGGAGTGAAGACAGCACATTAAAGTCGGGGAGCTGGCTCTAATGTTCCAGCCTTGATTTCTTTTCCTCAAATCTTTCTGTTGCTCTGGGTGCTGTGGTATGACAGTAGTGTTCAAGCTAGGAATGCCCCTGTTGTTTCTCTTTGAAACAGAGAAATCCATGGGCTGAGGACATCTGGTTTCCTCTGAATTCCTCCCCCAAACTGAAAGTTTTCATTTAGTGTTGTTATCTTCCAGTTGAAAAAAATGAAAGTTTTTCCCCCCAAAGGGAAAAATGGGGAGGATTAAGAGCTTGATACACATATGGCTGCCTTTTACAAGTCATTACGATCTGTCATAAAAATATTGTATTTAGTGACATTTCAAAATGTGGACGCTAATCTCTGCTCACATTTATTCTTCTTTAATAGTTGCTTTTATGTCGCAAACTTCAGTCCAACAAATAACGTTGGAAAACATGCAACATGGTCCCCAGGTTCAACTGTCAATGTCATTAAACTTGGAAAGGCTGGGCTCAGAGTCTAAGCATTTCAACCCGATGAATTGAATTAAACTGAGCTGGGTAGAAGGCGACAGAGAAGACTCAGTTTAAGCTCAAAGACTTTTTGTGTGTGTCTGCAAAGGATGAATGGTGTCTATGAACTGCAGTCTGGTTTTGGAAAGCTATTTTAATACTGGTTCTCTTACCTGACTCTCAGACTTTGCTGCCTCTTGTATTTATCAAATGTGGGAAGTCCCGAGCTCGCTAACTAATCGTGGTAGTGCTGCAGACAGGCGGCCTTACCCAGTGCCTACAAATTTACACTTTTTGGTCAACACTATGGTCACCTGTGCCCAGTCAGCTTCATAATCGGGCTCACAGCTCTTTCTCTGCTTAGAGTTGTGTGACAAGATGCTTCCTCAGGTACCAAAGGACCAAGGTGTCCAGGATAAAGGGTTGGCAGGAGGAAGAGGGATGGAATGGGAATTTTTTTCAGAAACTTACTAAAACCTGTGCAGTTTGTCCTTCGCATAGTCTTTAATCAAATAACTCACGCTATTCTCTGAAAGATTGCAAATCTGTTGCACCTGGATGCTCAGAGAAATGGCAGACCATTGCTAGAGCGGAGAAGAAATGGGTCAGTTCGGACAGACTCAGACACGCTTTCCAGTGTAAAGCAAGCTGTTCATTCACATCAGTGAACATATCCCAGGTCCTGGGACAGCCCAGGCAGGCGTTCCAGGCTGTGGACAGGGTCCGTGCCCTGCACTACTGAGGCGGGAAGTGTCAAGACGAAAAGGTGGGGAGATAAAGATGCACACTGGAGATTTAAGCCCAGAGGCATGGGGGAAGCCAGTGTTGCCAGTCAGTGGAGACGTAGTCTTGCCATGGACATCTGAGTAGACAACGTGAGGCATGCGGCCTGTAAGTAACTAAGCCAGAAATGCTTCGTGTAGAGGAAACAGCATGTGTCAAGGCCCTGAGGCGGAAACAGGTGCACTGAGGGCGAAGCAGGAGGCCAGCGAGCAAGGAGGAAATTGCTAGCATACTCGGTGGGAGGCATAAAGGGGACCTGCAGGCTCCTGCCTGCCTGATGTGAGAGTCTAGGACTCCCTGAGTTGTATTCCGCATCCTGTAGAGAGAGTTCTGAGGGAGAGGGCAAGGAGAAGTAATGCGTATTGCAAAGGACGGCTCTTTGGGTTCTGAGTTACGTGGTGGTGAGTGAGGTGGTCCAGTAGGGCGGGAGGTACTTGGCTGGGGTAGGTAGTGAGAAACGACTGGGTTCTGGGGACATTGACTGTCAGGCTGGAGTGGGATGTGGGAAGAGAGCCGGAAGGAAGACTGAGGACACCAGTCTGGGAATTTTGTTGACCAACTTTGTAAGTCGCTAGGTGAACGTTGGAGGGGATGAGGTGCGAGGTTGAAGGGAGAGGTAGTTGTTGGCTACAAGCAGATGCTCAGTCATGAATTTAGGGGGAGGAGCATGTTTTATCAGCTGGAGATCACTCAGAGTCAGGGGGCTGAATGAGGTACCTCGGGAGGCACCGTAGAAGAGTCTGGAGCCTTAGAGCATAGCAAGTTTGATGTCACAAAGAGGAAAGCCCAGTAATGGAGGTGGAGGCAGGAGGCTGTTTAGAGTGAGCCAGCCATCCTAGTGCTGGACCACCCCAAACATGGCTACCTTGTTTGAGCAGGGCCTAGATGAAGTTTCCAGAGATATTAGTTCTCAGACCCCACACAGATCCACTGCACATGAGCCTTGGGAATTTGAGGTTTGGCACACATCTCCGTGGATGGCACACGTTGAGGGAGATGGGGGAAGGCAAGCTTTAGGATGTCAATTTAGATGTCAGAATTAGTCTTGATGGTGGAGGCCTGTGATCCCTGTACTCGAGGTGGAAGATGGCTGTGAGTTGGAGGTCAGCCTGGGCTACAGAGTAAAACCCTGACCCCAAAATACAAGACAGAAAATTTAGGTGTGCCAAAGGAAGAGACGTTCTTGGTTTATCACATGAACAAATTACCGTAACTTGAAGAATTCACCCTTTGAAAATCCTTACATCTTTGAAAACAGGATTGTGGTCAAAAGCATTATATATTCTTAGTAGGTTTATACAGGTGTGTGTGTGTGTGTGTGTGTGTGCGCACACGCACACACACACACACACACTTGGACGCATGCATTTGTACCCCCAAAATAATCTCAGAGATCAAAAGTGACCAGTTAGGAAACATTAGGGATTGGTCAATAGCATTAATGAAGACATGTATAGTCATAGTTCAAATAACTATTTTGATTCCAGATTAGTTCCTATGGAATCTTCAATTTCTACAATACTCGTCAGAACAATGCTGGACCCCCTCCCCTGCCCCATTCCAACCCCTTACAGTCTGTAATTAGATTCAGACTTTGCCCTTTTACCCAGTAGCATGAGGACTTGTTGCCCCAGGGCAAGGACCGCATTGTTTTCTTTTGTTGGAGAGCATAGGTTGTGATCTGACCAGACTTCCCCTGTATCCTGACCCTCCATCACTCAGCAGTAGAGAATGAAAATCAACAGAGCTCTCCTAGCCTGCTGCTTCAGCAGCTGCTGACAAGCTGAGGCTGCCTAAGCTCATTAACCCATTGGCTGCTGCGTCTGCCTAGGAGTGATTCCTAATGAGGCTGCGGGCATCCCAAGGCAAGTCAGACATGGGGCATTCAAGTGCGACTCTACTACGAAAGGGCCTAGACCGGAGCTATTTTTATCGAAACAAAACAACAAAGCAAAACAAAAACCCGCACAAGGGAGTACTCTTAAGGGAAATAGAGCAAAGGATGCCCTTGTCACCAGTGCCTCTCTGGTGCTTTAAAAATACTGGGAGCTTTGCTTTAGGGAGGAACTTGGAAGCTTGCCACTTCCCAAACATCGAGTCCCCTAATTAGTGACTCTGCTTTTTGGGAGAGGAAGTAGTGTACAAGTCCTAGGACCTAGAATAGCGAAGGCAGTCTCTATCCATCCAAACTCTATTGTGCTTGCCACTGTATAAAAATGTCTTTACACTACATGAAACCAGACTCCAGAACAACCACCAACCTGCTTCCTAGACCCTAGAGACCTCGAAGATTCTGCCTCTCTCAGTAAAGAATTTTTAAGGCTAGGTCACTACAATGCTTGACATAAACTGTGTTGTAGCTGACTACTGATTCTCTGGGTTATGGATGATTTTTAAATCCATCTATCTATCTATCTATCTATCTATCTATCTATCTATCTATCTATCT
>LOJH01057124.1:0-11599 GCA_001685095.1 Ellobius talpinus | reverse complement strand
TCGGGGTATAAGCTAGCCGTGCGGGAGCCGGGCAGGACGAAAAGCAGGCCTGCCGCTCCCCTATCACTACAAGTCACTCCATGTGGATCCTTGAGGACTCAGTAGGCAGGAGATGGATGCTGTCAGTGTAGCTCCTTGGACTAATTTTATGAGTAATATCATTTATTTTATTTTATTTTTGTGTATGGGTATTTTGTGTGTGTATGTACCACATGCATGCAGTACCTAAAGAAGCCAGAAGAGGGCATCAGATCCCCTTGAAGTAGAGTTATAGACAGGTGTGAGCCACTAGTAGGTACTAGGAACTGAACATGAGTCCTCCAAAGAACAGCCAGCGCTCTTAACCGCTGAAGCACCTCTCCAGTCCTGTGACATTGTATGTACCAGTGCACTCTACCAATAAAAAGGACACTACAATAAAGACGAAAATAGATGACAATATAGTTACTTGTTAGCAAGTGTGTTCTACACATAACGACATGTGCTGGGTGCTCATGGGACCTACAGGATAGGTGACTGTCTATACCAGTATCATCAGAGATGAGTGAGTAATGTGTTGCACAACGACACTACAGGGCCTAAGTTTTCACTAAGAGAGAGAATTGTAAGTTCCATTATGATTAAGGACCAGTGTTACCTATGATCTGCCACTGACTGAAACATTTTTATGTAGTATGTAACTATACTCCATGAGATTTGATTCCATTGCCTCATAGACATCTATGTCTCTATGACAGTTTGATGTTTACGAACGAGTTAGGGTATTTGATTAATTCAGCTCATTCACAAGCATCAAGTTGTCACCAAACACAGAGTAGCTTCTGGAAGCTGCATCGGCCTTCAACGTCTTTGGAGTGATAACAGACTCCCGCAAGGGCGTGATGCCGGGGCTGGTTGCTGGGGCGTTAGCTAGCCTAAAAGGAGAATCTAGTTGTCAGAATTGCTCTTGTCAACCATGATCATGATCACCTAAAATAATAGTCTATACATTTATGAGACATGCAAGCTGTGATAGATAGTTTCTCTTTTAATATGAAATTTTACTCTTTGTGTTCATCATACATAGTGATAGATTCCACTAGGATGTTTTTGTGTTAAGTATACCTTGAGTAGATTCAACCCTCGCCTTCCCCTTTCTCTTCCCTCTCCACCCCTTCTCCTATTCATTCCCCCAGATAGAAGCAATTTGGGTTTTCAGAAAGCACAAAAAATCAATAGCCTTGCATTATAGATTTTAATTATAATTTTGTTTACTTAATTTCAGATGAAAATGTCCTTTTCACATAAAGTTTTCATAATTTCATTATTTTTGTACTTGGAATTTAGGAAAGAAAATTCCAAGGTTTATTTTTTTTTTCGAGTAAGTTAAAAAAAAAAAGAAATGTTCTTTAAAATTTCCAGGCTAGGTCAAAAGGGCAGAACAAAAGCACCATGACAACAATGTGATTTAGAGCCTAAGAAGCGTTAGGAATCAAAACACGAAACAGCTGTCACCACAGATGAGGACTGTTGCCATGTGACGGGTTTCACTTCCTTTTAAGGAAATCAAGGGCCGAAAAAATTAATTTCTATGTCTAGGAACAAATGTAAATGTTTCACAATAGCTTCCCATGATGGGCTTTTAAAATAATGTAGTATTGCTTTCAAATTTTCACTTCTCATCTGTACTTCACTGACAGCCGCCTCTCATTTTATAATTTACCCCCCCCTTATAAAATTATCAGCATATTTCATGGTAGAAGGGGTACAGACAGTCCCCTCCACGTCTAGAGTGGGACATCGTTCCTAGTGACAGCTAGGGACTGCCGCCTTGTGAAAGAGCCACTTGCTTCCCTAACACAGTCTCCTCCTGTTGTTCCCTCGTGTCCTCCATTTCAAGAAGAAATGTCAGGAAAATGAGGTGTGCATCCTTTAACTGTCTCATACACGAACTATGAATGCCCAAAGTACAGTGAACAAAATCTGTCTGTACACCGAGCCTTTTCTGCAGGAAAAGGGGCACTTTGACAGCACCACTGCCTGAAGGTCCCAGGTCCACCCTAACTTGCCTCTTCAGCTAGCCGGCTCCTGACTGATTCTTTTTACCGAGGAACACTTTGAAACATCCTGCTGCTCCTCGCCGCCTGCTGTCGGGACAGTATGACCTATAGGAGCTGCTGAAATGCTTGTACCCAAAACAGCATGTGTGCAAGTGCCCTGGGGACTAGAAACTTCTGTGTTCACAAAAGTTCTGTGTATAGGGCATGAAAAAGGTTGCAGAGTAAAAAGCTTTCCAGGGTTTTTTTGAACTTAAAGCCAAGGTCCAAATGGCCTGCAAACCTCCCATGACAGCAGAGGTTGCAGTAAAATAAGCCAGGCTAGTTTTCCTCCAAGTCACTGGGTGTTGCTTCCTCTTCAGTTCCTGCCTGCTTTTGGTGGTGTTCACCAAAAGAAAGATTAAAAATTACAACTCAATGGTCATGGTCATGGTCTACCATCCCCCACGTTCACATGACCTGTCTGATGATGATTGATGGCCAGTGTCTCAGTGTTTCTAGTACTGTGATAAAAAACACTCTGACCAAAAGCAACTTGAGGAGGAACTATCTTTCATCTTAGACTTCTAGGTAAAAGTCCATCAGCGAGAGAAATAAGCGCAGGGACTCAAGAAAGGGAGGAACCTGGAGACAGGAGCTGAAGCAGAAACTACGGGGCGGGGCAGACGGTGCTGCAACTGGCTTGCTCCTCATAGTTTGCTCAGCCTGATTTCTTATGGCACCCAAGACTACCAGCCCCAGGAGTGACATCTCCCACGGCAAGCTGGACCCTCCCATGTCAATCATCAATCAGAAAAAAAAAAACGCACTACAAGTTTGCCAATGGGCCAATCCGACGGGGACATTTTCTCATTCCTGGTTTTCCTCTTTCTAAATGGCTGTAACTTGTGTCAAGTTGACATAAAATGAGCCAGCACATGGCTAGAGAGAATAAAGGATCCAAAAGATTCTTGACAGAAACCATCCTAGGGCTCTTGTTTTCAGTTTCCCTTGGACTCGTTCTTCCTCTGACTATTTTATGTATTAGACACAGTATTGCCATTTGCAATTAAAAGGACTCATGTAATTGAACATTTGGTCACCTGTTGATGATGCCATTTGGGGAGGCCACATAACCCCCTGCCTTTTTTTAAGGATTAAAGGTTTAAACCTTTTTTTTAAAACCTTACCCTTTGGTAAGGCTTAGCTGGCAGACATGGGCTACTTGGTGTGCACCTCTGAGGACTATTGTACACCTGATTCAAGTCTGCATCTCTCTCTGCTTCCTGCCTGCCCTTATGAAGGGGGCAGCCACCACAAGGTCCCATCTCCACAGAAGATGCTTCCCTGCTATGATGAATTAATATCCCCCAAGGCTAGAAGCCAAAATAAGAAACAAAACTATCTTCACCAAAAAAAGATGATGGAAATATGTCTTTTAATTTCATAGGTTGGAAACATACCTGCTATAGAGGTGAGATTTGAATATGCAGTGCACTGTCTAGTCCCCATTCATATGATATTTACAAACTTTTCATTCCCAGGTTGGATAAAAACCCTGATAAATACAACTTTCCCAGTCTAACTCACAATCTCAAATGCTACTTGGGGTATTGCTCACCAGATTTGGCCAGTGACACTAGATTCTTTACAGGAAAGATTGGTCACAGAATAAATTTAGTAAATTAACTAGTCCTTTGAAACTAAAACTGTCTTCTAGACACATTCATTTCCAGAATTCTCAGACCATGGGATAGATCTCACTAAGCAAATGTTGAGACCTTCATAAACATGCTTTTGGTTGTCTCTCTCTCTCCATTTTTAACAAGTACCAAGCCTCTATAATTCAAAACAGTGCAAAAAGAATGTGCTATTTTATCCTCCGATGCTGTCACCCCTGAGCTCCCTGCCAATGGAAATACTAAGATGCTTCCAAAGCCAAAGGATATTTTTTGCAAAAGAAAACAAAAATCCAAGTCTGCACCATGGTGAAGAAACCACTCCCTGGAAATACCGAGACTCACAGTATGCAAGCTGAATGATCTCATAAGAGGCTGTGATGAACAAGTGTCTCCTGTGTACCTGCCGCCCTCAGAGAGCTGATTCATCTCACATGAATAACCTCTTCCTCTAAAATGATTTTCTCTACGCAGCACTTATGAGAGAACCATCATGAACATAGCTTATACAGAGGTCCTGGCTTGAGACACCATCCTACAATGACATGGGGGGAGTTCCTCAATAGCTCCTACAAGCTATGTGAAGTTTACCCAACCAAGAGACCAGCTAGCTACCAGTGGATTGTAGTTTTCATAGACCATAGACACAAGCCAAAGAGTGGGCTGTAGGTCTCTGGAACATCTATGCAGCATTCATTCATTAAATCACAAGGTTACAGTTGAATGATCATCCATTGTCGGTATGGTTTTGTCTCATCAACACTCATTCACCAAGTTCACCCTGTCTCCATGGTGACAAAGAACAAAGTCATTAGACAATCCAGGCACCAGTACTTGGTTTGATTACCAGGTTAGCTTTTGAAAGAGTTCAGTATTTTAGCTGCCTCTGATCACATCTAAAACAGACTTGATAGACTCCTGTCTATTATGAAGCTGTCGGAATAAAACCTAAGCTGACCTGTGTCCATCACAGATATAGTCTCCCTACCTTTTTTTGAAATTTCACTTAAAAAAGTGCTTTTCTGTCGAAGAGATGGCTCAGTCTTTGAGAGCACTCATTGCTCTTACAGAGGACCCTGCTTCAGCACCCAGCACTCACATGGCAGCTCACCACCATCCAGAACACCAGGCCCAGGGGATCTGGCGCCCTCTTCTGGCTCCTGTGAGCACTAGGCACACATTTGGTGTAGTATAAATATGTAGACGAAACAATCACATACATAAAATAAAAATGAAAGAATCCTTTAAGGACGAATATTTTCTAAGCTTCACATTACACAATTTAGGTTTCCAGTGGAAAGATGGAAAGGGAAGAAATGAAATAGTAGATTAAGTTATCATGCAGAGCATATTTAGGAGAGTAAAGGGGGAGCAAAGACACAATAAGAGCAGAAGAAAGATAGTTAACTTGAGTCAGCTCAGTAAGGAGGGAGCCACCTTGGGAGCTAAGACAGCTCCTCCGTATGTTGGCTAATTCAGTGCAGAACAAAGACAATGGCTCAGCAAACTCCTTGGGGACAACACTGTGATTTCTATGACATGAGTACCCTGAGGTGGGGACAGGAAGAGAGAAGTCTGTGCAGTAGGCAGTGCCATGAGAGGAAAGTATTGGGAGAGAGGCCAGATGGCACGGAGGCTCCAGATGCCCCTCCCCGCCACTGCCTTACCCTGCAACATGTGCAGGACAAGTGGCCTTTGTGAAGCTCCTTAGAGCATGGTACTGGGTACCAGGGAGAGCAACATGCAGAGCAGAGCCCATTGAAGGCAAGGAAAAAGGGAGAGTGGATGTGTTGTGGAAAGGTAGGCCCCTCTGAGGGCAGTCTCAAATGTTACTCACCATAAAAGAAGCCTAGCATCCTCGACCAATAGATTGGTGAGATGGCTCTAGTGGGTAAAGGCACCTGCAACCAAGCTAGAGGCCCTGAGTTCAGTCCCCAGGTGGTGGGAGAAGAGAACAAACCATAGGCAAATACAGGAGATGAATGAGTACGTAGTCAAATTTTTTTGAAAGACGAAGCTGTCAGATGAAAGAGGAAGAAGTTGTTTAGTCCAAAGATAAGATGATGCCTTCTATGGCCTTCTCTGCAGTACCCATGTGTTAGTTGTGGAACAAATTTGAAACCTGTAGGCTTAGTCAGCATGAATGGTGACAATCTAGAAACCATTAGGATTCAGTGTCCGGGAGAGGAGAGCCATGATGGCCCCAGTGTGCTCAGAAAGCTCAGGACAGGCCTACAGTGAAACAGCAAAGAAAGAGTGGGAGCTGCTCACGTGACCCAAAGATAAGACCACCTGAGAGAGCTCACAACGAACACACCCACAGAACTTTCTGATCTGGCCGACCAACAATTATTGGTGACCCCTGTGAGAACCAGTTTTCTCCCTAAGGTGAGCAAGGAGGAGGAAGTTAACAGAGAAGGTCTGCTAACATAGGGAAAAAATGTGAACTCTCTTTAAATGTTCAGAGACTCTGTGACCCTTTGGGGTAAAAAGGTCAGTGTGAGGGAAATTGGACTTCCATTTCTTTCTTAAAGTAAATTATTCCATGACCAAGACAATTGTAAAGTCAATCCCCACTAAAACTCTTCCTTCTGTCTTAGTGCCTACCTAATCTGCTTTCTTTCACGGTTGAGGTCTGGTTAACCTTTGCAAACTGCCTAATATTTTAAGGCATCTTTCAAGTATTTTGTCTCTTTTCCTTGTTAGGTAAGACATTGAATTTTGGTGAAAATAATGTTTACACTATAATTATCCTGCTGAAATGGTTCTGTGATAAATGCTGTGATGCCAATACTGTCTTCATCCATTTCTGTTATTGTGACGTTAGTTTCAATTGTCAACTCAGCACAGACTAGAATCACTTGGGAGACTGTCTGCAAGGGATTACTTTAATTACATTAATTGATATAGGAGGACTACCCACTTTGGGTGGCACCTTTCCCTGGCCTTGGGGTTCTGAACTGAATAAAAAAGAGAAAACTTGCTAAAAAAAACACTTGCTTGCATTAATTCCTTGCTCTCCACTCTTGACTGTGGAAGTCATGTGTCGGGATGCATCAAATTTCTTCCGTCTTGAGTTCCCAACAATGGTGGACAGAGCTTCTTCCTGCCTTAGGTTGCTTTGGTTGGGATAGTTTAACTACAGCCACAGGAAAGGAAACTAAGTCAGTGTGATTTTAAAAAAATACCATAATTAAAGCAACTTAGGAAGGAATATTTTTTATTTTGGCCCATAGTTCAAAGTATGGTTCATCATTGCAGGGAAGTCCTGGCAGTAGGGGCTCGGGGTAGCTGGTTTGTTGCACCACACAGTCAGGAGGCAAAGGGGGAGCAAAGCCGGGCTCCACTGGCTCTCCCTGTAGTCGCTGAGGATCCGAGCCTAGGGAATGGTGCTGCCTGTCTTTAGATGGATCTGCTTATGTGAACAACCTCATCAGGAGAATCTCTCACGAGTGTGGCCAGAGGTTGACCTAATCCGAGTGCTGCCTCACAGGCAACCGCAGAGGGTTGTTTTCTACTTAATCCTTGATGGTGTCAAATCAATATTAATCATCACATATATCTTTGTTTTTATATCAATAAATATGAACATACCTCTCACAGATGACAGCATCAGTTGCCAAGTGGAAAGCAAATGTTAACCACTTTTTTAATAAAACCGTATATACTTCATAAAAATATGGAACCATTCCAATTATTCATCCTATAAGTGACAGACAATGGTAGCACCGTGTGTTTCATTCTGAATAAAAGGTCCCCTGTCACATTTAAAGGCAACACAAAAATTCTCAAGATATTTTTTCCCTTAAATAAAACTGATTTTCAGGACACAACATGAGAAGACTAGCCAGTCTGGGATTAGGCAGATCTGGTATGTCCCTTTTATTAACGTGAAGCCCTTGACAAGTCTCCTAATCCCTCTGAGCTTCAGCTTCTTCTCTAGTGCGAGGTGATTAAGAACATAAACAAGTCGGTGTGTGCACGTATACACACACATATTCACATGTATGTGAACCTACATGTATGCTCATGTGCAAATATAAAGGCCAGAGGTAAACCTCAGTTGTCGTCCCTCAATAACCATCCGCCTTGTCTGTTGAAACACAACTTATCACTGCATGCTCAATAATGAGGCTAGCCTGGCAGGACAGGGAGTCCCCTGGCCACTGCCTCCCTAGCACTGGGGTTACAGCTCTGTACCACATTTTTATATGGGTGCTGGGGCTGAAAATCAGGTCCTCAGGTTTGTACAGCAAGAGTTGTATTTTCCAGCGCTTGTGTACATAGAAGCCTTTTACTCTACAATCTTCACATGAATAATCCTTAACTAAAGCTATTCTGACCTCATAAGTCTCAGTGTACAAGGGATTTTCCAGACATAGTAGGATTTGACCACTCTGTGCTTACCAGTGTTCTCCTTAACATGCTGCCGGTTGATATAACCAATACCATTTCTGCATTCTGTCTCACTGTGCTTTTGCTCTTGGGTTCTCTGATAACAAGAATCTTCTTGAAGGGTGCACCACACTGGCAGAAAACCCTCCGAGCCTCAGCAATTCCATATAGAGCCCTGACATTTCCCTGCAGCTTAACATTGTTATTGCGGATCATATGTATCCCCAGTGACGTCCCCCACTTTCATTCCACAGGAAATCTTAGTCATAGGGACTGGGAAGTCCCAGTCAAGCTATGAATGGGGAATGAATCCCTGCCAACTGTGAAGCGCATTTCTGTATATCAACTGCTAGCATCATAACCTTCCCCCCTCTGCAGTTTTTGCAAGAACACTGAGTCACATGCCTGCGCCCCAGTTGAATAAGTCGTGTAAAGAGTAGGGTGATTACCCACACATCATCTCCAAGACAGTGTCTGTCCACGAAATGGGAGTTGATTTGGCCTCCTCAACCTGAGGTACCTGTTCTTCTCCAAAAGCATCCACTAGCTTACTTCTAAATTGCAAAGACAACGACGGTGGGTTGAAAGAGGAGCTTTAATAGCCTTCCACCCACTCTGAGGCCAGAAGAGCCCAATGGCTGCCTTGTAGCTTATATTATCATCTGTATAGTTGGTCCTGTAATTCTCTTCATTTTAGGGAAAAACAGAGATTCACTCTTCATGCCAAATAAGAAACTTTGGTCCTCTAACTGAACATCAGCTTGCACAATAGACCTAGATTTTAGCCATGTCATTTCTTGTTAAAAGAGGCTGGAAGATCCCAAAGCTAATCATCTTGTCAAGGTACCTAAAATACCTGTTTTAGGATTTGAAATAAAATTTAATACAGATAAAGGATGTATTTTAAAACCTATCTTTAAAAAATGTGTATTATGGAGAGAAGAGAAGTCAAAACCAAGGAACAATTGAGTCAGGCTGAAAAAATGTGTCTTTGTTTTCCATGGATCAAAACAAGGTAAATCTTTTTGTTTGTTTGTTTTCTTCAAGATGTGATTTTACTATGTAGTTTTTGCTCTTTTGGAACTCATTCTGCAGACCAGACTGACCTCAAACTCACAGAGATCCACCTGCCTCTGCCTCCCAAGTTCTGGAATGAAAAACATGTGTCACTATGCCTAGCACAAAGTAAACTTTTATGCTCAAGCTAAGCTGAAATTGAAGTGATGTGGAGAATCTACTCTCACAATGGCTCTTTTGAAAAGTGTAAATATATATATTTACATATGTATACTGATGTATATATATGTATGATATATATATCATATTTCAGCCACCCTTTGTTAGCTGAAACCCTCTCTGAGTATATGTGACTATTTCCTGTACCCATACACAGTACAGAATGATTGGTTATTGGGAGGCATACTGACAATGCTAATAAGATTATGCCAGCATCATTTTGTCTTTGTTTGTTTTCAGAACAGGGTTTCTCCTTGTAGCTGGCTTTCCTGGAACTTGCTCTGAGACTGGGCTGGACTTGAACGTAGAGATCCACCTGCCTTTGCCTCCCCAGTGAGTTTTGGGAGTAACTGTTGACAGGTTTCTGTCCTACCCGGTCCTGCAGCTGTTCAGTCCCAAAGAAACACACAGAGGCCTACATTAGTCATAAACTGGTTGGCCTAGTAGCTCAGGCTTCTTATTAATTAACTCTTAAATCTTAAATTAGTCCATAATTCTTGTCTGTGTTAATCACATGGCTTGGTAGCTTTTATCAGTGAGGCATTCTCATCTTGCTTCCTCTGTGTCTGGGTGATGACTGCAGACTGAGCCTTTCCCAGAATTCTCCTGTTCTGGTTGCTCCACCTATACTTTCTGCCTGGCTACTGGCCAATCAGCATCTTATTAAACCAGTACAAGTGACAAATCTTCACAGGGTATAAGATCATTGTCCCACAGTAACTAATGGAGTGCACCAGCATGCCCAGCAATGCCAGCATCTTTTAAGACAAAAGTATTTCAAAATCAAGTGACTTTGGGCCAGGGAGTATTCATTTTGAAAATTGAAAGTGGTACAACCACAGGTTTGCACACAGCTCAAGGTGAAAATGTACTCTCCCCTTCCATCTTGATTAATACATCTACAAAAAAAACCCTGAACAACTATTATCAAACTCCTTGAAACAACAGAATCATCCAAATGTCTTACATAAAAGAGAATATTTATTTTTCCAAAAAGGGCTAATTGCTCTCAGAAAGATTTTCGGTCTTTCTTTTGACTTAACTTTGTATTTCTAAAGGAAACACAGCCATCTAGTGGAAGCAACTTGAATAGCATATTATCTTACTCCAGGTATTTAAACATCATCATCATCAATAACAACAAAAAAGCTGAATGAGTTCTTATTTCATTACATAATATATGATTGTAAAGAGTAAGAGTCTTTGTGATGTGGCATGCTGTGATTGGTTGATCCTCTTGAGACTGGGTCTACACAGCATAGGTTGACCTTGAAGTTGACCTTCAGCCTCTGATTCTCCAACCTTCCCATCCCTAGTGATGAAACTATAGGTGCGCACCACCGTGCCTGGTTTTATGTGGCTCTGGGAATTGAACGTAGGGTCTTACACACATTAGACGAGCGTTCCACTCATGGGTCTACATCTGGTCTACATCTTCAAACCCAGCAGCTTTGTTTTCTTTAACATTTCACTAAATACACCAAAATTATACATATGTGTTGCATGACAGTTCCAGACATGAATTTCAAACTGTCTGCTCTCTACATGCCATTCAAAACCAAGCTATGTTTCAAACATGTGGACGTGGAGATGTTCACATCCTCAGTTTAAAAATGACTTAGCCTCTGCCTGACATTGAAGGCGTCCTGGGCCACTGTCTGACTTCAGTGTGTTTGTGATTTGCTTGCTATTGTTTCAGTGTGCTGTGTTCTGGGTTGGGTGTGGGTTTGTGTGGAGACTGTAGTGTTGCTTGTGTCTGGTGTGTGTGTTCTGTGTGCCCCGTGTTGTGGACAAATGCCCTTAGCACTCTGATATGCCCCTCCCACAGCTTTTCTCTAAGATTGGGCCACTTCTTTGAATAACTGAAAAGGTAAAACATCCTGGACAGCTTTTCTAAGAAGAGGCAGTGGCCATGCTGCCGAGCAAAGCTCGCATGAGGCTGGAAGTCAGAGAATGTCGGCCCCAGCTTGCTGCGGTTGGGGGCAGTATGGGAGTCGGCCTGAGCACCTGTGCAAATGAAATGGTGCTGGTTGGTAATCCAGGCCCTGTTCCCTGATGAGGGTGTTGTCTTTCTGGAGCTTTGCTATCACAGTGGGCTAAATCTGTGCACTTTACCCATTCCTCACCACATTTTACATAAATACATGTGATCGTCTGCGATCCCAGCATCAGCATGCCTGCTGCGAAGGTTTCATGATATTCTTAAAGCCTTGTTTCTAAGCACTGATTGTTTTCTTACAGCAGCTGACCGCCTTCCAAAATGGAGTGTGCCCT
>LOJH01057123.1:0-11599 GCA_001685095.1 Ellobius talpinus | reverse complement strand
TGACAATTTATGCTGGAGAGGTTGTGGGGTAAAGGGAACACTTCTGCATTGCTGTTAGGAGTGCAAACTGACACAACCTCTTTGGATATCAGTGTGGTGATTTCCCAAACTCATTTTTCATTAGAAATGCAACCTTGTTGTCAGTTGAACAGCTGAGTGTAAGTAATCTTGATTGATGAGTGTTTTTAAGTGTTGTGAGTTGTGGTTTTGCTCATGGCCTCCTTTTGCTGTTAAATATGTTCACTATTGATGTGAATAAGGCCTTCTGAGGCAATATTATCCCAAATGACTGAAGAAGACAGGAATAAAGGAAATCTGCCTGTTTTCTCAATTCAGTGATTGTGTCCCTTCTCCAATTGCTTCACACTTTTTTTTTCTTTTGTCAGTTGAAAAGAAAAAGGCAGGGAGATAGTCTAAGGAAGAACAGCATGTTCCTAATGGCATTTATGGATAGTTAACACTAAAGTTTACTTTGATTTAAATGACACAAAATGCCTTTGTGTGTGTTTAGGGCAGGTTAGTTTTTTTAACAGTTCCCAAGGGTGCAACATTGGCTTTTCATTCTAGGAGAAAAATAAATGGAGACTCTGGAAGAGTGTATATTGTTTCCTGATTTGGGTCAAGTCCCTGGGGCAGTTCTGTTTACTAATACCTGGATTCCCCAGCTGTGGTGAATTTTGCATCCCTTTGGCTCCATTGTTCTTATTCCTTTTGCTTTTACTGTCTCCCAGGCAGATGCTGCCTTTCTGCATGACCATTTCCACCTAGCAGCTCTTGGCTCTCCACTCCAACTTCTCTTGGGGTAGAGGAAGGCCAGAGTCCAGCACATGGGAAGGCTGTTTATGAGATTTGCTTTTGCTGGTTTCCCTCAGTTATTGCTGGAGTAAATTCCATTGCCAGAGACTTCTCCCACCTGCAGTTTCAAGGACCCACCTCTTCTAGAAGCATAAAGCTTTCTTTCTGTCACTATAAATAATCCTGAGACTACGTTTAATTAAGTTTTAATTTACACAATAGTAATTAACCTGTGACGAGTCAATAAATGAATAGAAACCCAATGTTGCTAAGTGAATATTTTGGAAGTAATCATGTCCTCTAAGAAATAAAAAAGGGGAGGGGGGTGTGGGAAGCTTATCAAACCCTTTATTTCCTTACATCTGCATTCACTTTCTTCTCTCTGCTGGAGGAAGACAGAAACACAGCAGCTCATCAGTACAGAGTTAAACCCCACTCATTTCACTTTGGAATGTAGCTCTCGCTACACATTGTAATAAAAAATTTCAATGTTACAGTATTTTTTAGAGGGAAAGATAATACATTAAAATAGAAATATCTGTGAAAACTATGCTTCCAAGGAATCTTTTCTGTTATGTTTTAGCTCTGTATTTATGCCACTTCTCTTACTCATTAAAAACACTTCACAATGTTACTTGCTTTTGAGCTCATAATATCCAGCTTAGCTACAAATTTTTGTGTCCAACAGTCGATACTAGAAGAATAAAGAGAAACAAGATTCTATGTACTATCATAAACCTTACCAATAAAAGAGATGGACTCTCACTTCCAAGTTTCAGAGCTTGAGCACAGGCTGAGTAACCAAAGCGAACCATGGCTGGCACATAGTCTTCAGATGTAGTCAGTTGGAATTCTTGAACAGTTCTGTATATGTCTGGAGTTCATGAGTTCCAACTTATCAAAGCAGAAAACAAAATTGATTAGAAGTCCCAGATCCTGTTTGAACCTGTGCAGGTCTTGTGTGTGCTGTCACAGTCTCTGTGAGTTTGTATATGCATCAATCCTGTCTTGTCTGGAAGACAAGGTATACTTGGCATCATACATCCCCGCTGGCTCTTGCAATCTTTCCACCTTTTCTTCCACATAGCTCCCTGTCTGTCTGTCTCCCTCCCTACCGCTCTCTAGTGCCCTGTCCTTTGGTAAGGACATTCCATCTGGAGCTGAGTGCTTCAAAGTCTCATGCTCTCTGCACACGATCCAGATATTTATGTCTTTGTTAATGGCAGTCACCAAAAGAAGCAGCTTCTCCGAGGGCTGAATGATGCTCTGATCTATGGGTAGGGCAAAGTGTCATTAGGAGTCATTTTATTGCTACAGCAGAATATCAGGTTTTCTCCTCCGTCCAAGGCCTATGCAAGTTCTTGGCCACTTTAGTATTGTCAGGTATAGGTTTCCTGCAAGCTGTTAAGGGGGAGTGGGCACAGAGTCTGAGGGCTGAATGATGCTTGATCTATGGGTAGATCTATTGTCTTGCTATTTTTCCTGTATACTTGAGAGAGATAGAGAAAGAGAGATAACAGGAAGCTGGATAGGTAGGGAGGTGGGAAGTGCATAGGATTTGGGAAGGATTAATAGAGAGAATATGACCAAAATACACTGTATAAAATAATTAAAAAGAAAAAAGGAATCCTATTTTCTTTGGAACTAGATGGAATCATGGGTTCCAGGCATATTCTCAAGAAAGCTCCCAACATTAAAGGTTAAGATTTCAAATGGTGCCTATGCCTAGTTTTCACTCTGTACAAATTCAGACACTTGACAGAATCTTATCAAAACTCAGGGGTACTGGTCTCTTTATGGCAAATGCTATAATATAAATATGGTGGTATTGGGAAGGCAGAGGGAACATGGCTATGATAGGAAGAGGGTCCCCCTTTTTTTTTGTCCCAGCTGCCCGGCTAGCTTACACCAAAATAACCACACAGAAACTGTATTCATTAAATTACTGTTTGGCCCATTAGCTCTAGCTTCTTCTTGGATAACTCTCACATCTTGATTTAACCCATTTCTATTAATCTGTATATCACCATGNATAACCACACAGAAACTGTATTCATTAAATTACTGTTTGGCCCATTAGCTCTAGCTTCTTCTTGGATAACTCTCACATCTTGATTTAACCCATTTCTATTAATCTGTATATCACCATGAGGTCATGGCTTACCAGGAACCTGGCGGCTCCATGGCAGCTCTCTCACTCTGCTTTCTTTCTCCCAGAATTCAGTTCTGTCTTCTCCACCTACCAAAGTTCCACCCTATCAACTAGGCTAAGGCAGTTTCTTTATTCATTATCCTATGAAAGCAACACACAAACAGAAGGACCTCCTACACGAGCTGTGTGATGGCATCTTTCCCCTTTCCTAGACTTCATGTAATCTGAGGAAAATTCAACTGGAGCAGAGAAAAGGAATAAACAAACAGACCAGCACCACAACCATTAAACCCAAACCCAAACCAAACCAAATACATACATAACCCAAAAAGCCACTGCCACCACCAAAAAAGCTGAAAAGAATCTAATACTACTAGTATTTTTCTTTATTGTGCAGCTCACTGGGTAATTTTTAATCTCAAAGCAATTATGAGAATAGTTTTCATGGAAAATCGACACAAATAAAATTAGGATTCTCTCTGTCCATTTCCACTTTTCTTTCTACTTTGGTCTCATGCTTCATTTGCAGCAGGGTGACACTGAGATTTAAAGCATGGCGGATCCCACCTTCCAGCTCTGGCCACTGATGCAAACAGAAGATAGAAAATGATCAGGCAGTTTGGGACAGAGCCCCTGATCCTTGTCCTTAGCTAGGAATATCCTTGGTTCTGCCCTGACCAGTGGCCAGAAATACCAGAACGGGGTTGTGATTTCAGCTCTGGTTTCTTCTTACCTTTTTTTTAGACAATGTAAGTGAACCCAGCTGCCTGGAGGTCATATGACAGGATGTGACTGAAATTGAGACACATACGTATACTTTCTTGTTAGGTCAGCTGGACCGAGTCTACCTCTTCTATGCCTCACCACAGTCTCTGGGATAACTCTTAGAAAAGCCTCCAGACCAGCAGCTGAGATAGATATCCTTTTATGTTTTGAGGTGGATGCATAGGAGACAACTTTTAGTGGCTCCCTGAATGAGGATGACCAGCAGTATTGATTCAACACCACCTATGTAAGTCTGAGCTGCTTCTTAAAATACAGAAGACCTGCAAACAGGGTGTCTTAGATCACAAGCAAATGTGTTTGTAAAATGGCATTCAAATGAGTAGTTTAAAATGGAGACCATCTTTTTCTATTCTTTAGTTTATATTCAGGCCAGGCTTAAATGCAAAAAATATCGACCAGGCATTTCTTTTTCAAGGTCTATGAGTCAGGAAGCTTAACACCCACTATCTATGGTGTCTCTGGAATTGGACAATGCATTCTATCCAATGTTCCAGTATGCTTTTGGTTTATACCAACCAAATGAACTCAGTCATTGAGCAGTGCATACTACTGTTGGATCTCAGACTGATTGACTTTCCTCAGAATGGTCTCACCCTTTTCTACCATGGATTAAAAGTTAACCAGGCAAAATACATCAAGATCACAGCATAGGGAGCTAAAAACCACATCAGTGATTGTGGTCGAGACCAACAGTCCTTCCTTCCCCTTGGGAATTGCACAGGAAGTGGGGGGATGCAGCAGGAAAGTAGTCAGGGGACTTCCTGGTGGGAGGGAGGAACAAGCTGTTCTAACATGTCCTTTTGGACTTATACGTAGAAAATGCTCATCTTCTGGTCTTTCCTTTCTGTTGTGTGAGTGTGGCCAGGAGCCAAGAGTTGATGCTGAGCCTTTCCTCATTGCTCTGAGGAGTCAGAGCCTGCCAAGACCCCCTGTGTTTCCTCGCAAGCATATCTTTCTCTTTTGCCATTCCAGGGAACAGATGCTGACCACACTGGGAAACCCGTTCATGCACATACTTTCTTTTCCTTACAAGACTGGGGACAGACAGACAGAAGCTGGTCTTTGGAAAAAAGAATTCAGGTAACCCAGACAAATACATGCAAATTTTAGGGGTTTATCCAATCCTTTGATTGAACTTAAAGGGATAATGTTACTCCTGGGATTGGAACATATTCTAGACTGCTTCTTAAAAATCCTGATTAAAATCTTTTAAAAGTGTATTCAAGAGGAGATTAAAAAGAGGAAAAGAAAAAATGAGAAAGGATAAAGAATGGCCATTATGGCTGCACTATAATAGAAAGTCAGCCTGAGGCCAAGTCCCTAGGAACAAAAAGAAATAACTTTTGCTTATTTTAGTTGTGGCCAGAAGGGTCACATAAAACAGGAACATGCCAACAAAAAGATAAAGCCCTCTAAGCCATGTCCCATCTGCCAAAGAGACCACTGAATGGCCCAATGTCCCCAGATGCAAAGGTCCCCAAGTTCTGAGGCCTTCCAGAGGATCCAACAAACAGAATAGAAGAGGCCCCAAACTTCTCTTTGAGTACCACATATCAGACAATCATTTCCATTCAAAAGCTTCAAATACCTATGATAAATAGAAAAGCTTTGCTTAATCATCTCTTTTAGAAATGTTTAAAAGGTTTCTAGATTAGAGATACAATCTCTAATAGAAGAGGTAGGCTAGGGACAGAGATTTCTTGATTCTTGTCAAGTACACAGAAGCTCATGCATGCTCCTGGTAGGATGAAATAATTTCTTTTTCTCTGAAGATTCCAATTTCACTTCACCCTGACTCTTCTCCTTCTATAACACCTTCTCCCTCAAGTTTCTGTCTGGGCACCAATCAATGGCCTCCTTTCTTCACTGCATCTGGCTGTTATGCCTTTGGAACCATCTATGTACTTTCAAGGTCCCTTATATGGGTCCGCTGTCACCATACCTAACAACCACATTCATCAGGATACAGTAAGATCAGTCAACATCCGAATTACCCAACCACAGTTACATCTTCTTGGGAGATAATGATTAATAACAGAAGATAGAAACTTGTCAGACAGCTTACAGAAAGAGACACCAATTCTTATCCTTGACCATAAATGAGTTTGATTCTTTCCAGCCCAGAGGCTAGAAATGCCAGAAGTTGACTCTCCTTCCTGCTCTGGTAACCTGAAAGAACCACTCTCCACTGTAATCTGTGTTAGGACCAGGAGCAAACTGTATATGTGTTTAATCACCTACCTACCATGAATTCTAAATTTGGTGTGCCTAAAGGAAAGAGTAACTGTTTCATATTTCAATTTTTAAAAATTTTATGGATTATTTTTAATGTCTGAGCTTACAAAAGTTGAACAAAATGGATCAAATTTCTATGAAATCAATTTTTATTATTTTTTGTAAAGCAGAAAACATTGGAATCCTTTCAATTCAGTGTTTTTTCTGAATACAGTGGTTCATTTCAATTTTAACAAATTCTTTGCTCCCTTTATATATGAGTCTATAATAAGCCCCACTTGCTCTTGAAGAACATCCTTCGTTTGGGTGATTGGTAACAGAAGCTTCCATTCTACCACATCCCTACGGTGATCTCAGTGTTTATTGTTCAAGCTGAATAGTGGCAGCTGTTTAGGTGCTTGTGTATACAATGGCTTATTGGAATGTTCTCCTCAAACTGGGATTATTTTTGTTTTAAATTTTATATTCACTTACTACCTATGTGAAACTGTGCAGTTACAAATTTTTCTACTGTGGACATGGCAAAAATGATATTTGAAATGCCAAGAATGATGCTCGTCTTTTTCATATATGTTTATCACACTGTTAATGTAAGCCTGTTGATATTAGTTAAATATTGTTGTTTCCTAGCAATCATACTCTTTGCTGCGTGACATCCTTGCTGGAGTCCAGCCTTGGCAGACTGTGTTTGCTTTCTTTTCCCTGTGGTGTTGAGGATGATGCATGGAGCCTTGCATCTGCTGAACAAGTACTGCTGATCCCCCAGCTGATGGCTCAGATCAGCTGCCACACGCGTGGTTCCAGCTCTTGCCCTTCAAGCCTTCTAGTTGAACCTAGGCTGTTAATATGCCACTATTTCTGGGAGTAACGATTTCACACAACCACAAAACTAGAGCTGAGCCAATTCTGCTTCTAAAAGACATTTTAGAGAAAAAATAAACAAACAAAACCAAAACAACAACATAAGCCCGTTATGAATAAAGTGTCTCCTTCTATTGACACTATATAACACAATAATCTTTATTTGATCACTATTCTGAGGAAGATTATTAGATATAACTTCTTGCTGTTAAGTTGAAAAAGTAAATTCATTTATTATAAAATTAATTAATTAATTGGCTGTGGTAGTACTCATCTAGAACCCTAGCATTTGCTAAGTAGAGGCAGGAGGATCAGGAGTTCAAGGGCATCCTCAACTACTTTGGGAGTTCCAGGTCAGCCTAAGCTGTTTGGGATCCTGTCTCCCTTATAAAAAGTAAAAGAATCATCTCAAACTGGTTGTGTTTCATTGAAGTAAAAACAAAAACAAAGATGGACAAACAAAAACAAAACAGAAACAAAACAAAGCAAAAAAACCCCAAATAGTTCAGAAGAAATGTACTGGAGAAGTTAAAGCCAAGAACATATTTCTGTGATGGGCCCTGAAGTGAGTGACTGATGCACACACAGAAATATTAATCTATGACACAATAATTTTATAGATTTCAAAACCCAATAGAGACACAACCATAAGAACAAAAGAAAAGCGGTAGGTTTTAATCTTTGATAGACATAGTTACGAAAATTCTCAATAAAATACTTGCAAACTAAATTCAAGAACACATGAAAAGATCATCTACTTTGATCAAGTTGCCTTCATTCCATATATGCAGGGATGGTTTAATGTATATAAATTAATAAATTTAATCTGCCACACAAATACACTCAAAGGCAGAAATCACATTATCATTTCAATAGACAATAAAAAACCCAAAATCCACCATTCCTTCATGTTACGAACTCTAGAGAGACTAGGGATCCCGAAAACACATCTCCATACAATAAAGAGTATAAACCATAAACCTATGGCCAACATTATACTAAATGGAGAAAACTCAGAGTGTTCCAACTAAAATTGGAAACACATTTTCCACTCCTACTAAATATAATGCTTAAAGTCTTAGCTAGGGCAAGAAGACAAAAGAAGGAAATAAGAAGGATATAAACAGGGAAGGAAGAGATCAAAATATCCTCACTTTTAGATGACATGATTCTATGTACAAGAAACATTGAAGACTCTACCAGAAAGCTCTCAGAACTGATAAACACTTTCAGAAAAGTAGCATAATACAAAGTTAACACACACACATATTTATAAATCATCTGGGCTGACAAAGCTTCCTTTAAGAACCAAAGGTCATCTAACAAAAACCTGGATATTAGGCATGGAAAGCGCTCTTTTGAGTTTTTGTTCACGTCTAAGAGATTCTCAAAACATTACATATTATTGCTATTGCCCTTGGCTGCTCCGCAGAGGATAAAGCTAAGGCACTATGTACTTCAGACACAGGATCCAGAAGCCCCTGAGTTGGAACTGACTTAGGAACTTTCTTCCCAAAGAAATGGCATTCAAGCTTCTAAAGAAGGAAACAATAAAAATCCCGCCCAGATACGATACCTATGAATCACAGCAATGACCAGCACAACAAGATAACCCTAAGTGTTCAGTAGTTGCATTAATACTTACCTACCTAACCTTCATATCTCTAATTGTACTTAAGACCCACTCAACAAGAGGAAAATCATACCTGTTACTGGAAACCTAGGTAACTATTCAGGGATAGTGAAATCATGGATCTTGGAGGAGAACCCACAACCATCAATTTACTAAATCAATGTAATTCCTGTCTGCACACTAAATATTTGTCCTTATGCCCACAAATAAGTGTAGCCCTTACCCCTTGTCAAAGAAACTTTTGTTTGCAACAGAGACCACTACAGTAAACCACAAACCTATCAAGACGCAGAGATGTGGACCCCAGTTTCAACCGATACATCGGCAACACAGCTACTGCACCTAAGACTCAGAGATCATTTTGCAAGAGGAGGCAAAGAGATTGTAAGAGCCAGAGCAACAAAGAGTTTGCTGTGAGATTGTGTCTCTTAGGAATGTCAGAAGTTACACACATGAAATTCTCACCAACATGACTGTCTAAACATGAGCTGAATAAGGATAGCACCAATAGACATGCTGACTTGTATGAGGGAAAAACTCATGAGATTTCAACTTTGCGTGCACACACACACACACAACCAAGTAGATAAGGAATGTTGAGAGCAAGAGAGTTTTCCGCAGAGAGGAGTACACCAATTGGTCGTCTAATACCAAATGGTCAGTCCATTATATAGACTGAGCAGGTTCTATTTATATATATTAGAAATACACACACACACACTAACAACAGTAAATGGAAAAAGAGGCCATACATCTGAAAGAGCATGGTGTATGGGAGGGCTTGGAAGAAGAAAAGGGAAAGAGGAGACAATATATTATAACCTCAAAATATGAAAAAAGTAATTAAAAGTAATTAAAGAAAATGGGAAATACTTAAGAGTAATAAACACTTTACAAAGTATTCAACATTCTTAGATATTCAGGGAGTGTAAATTTAAATGACTTTGAAATTCTATCTCTCTCAAGAATTGCTACTCTCAAGAAAACAGTTGAGGACAAACCCTAGTGAGGCTGTCAGGGCAAGGAGAGCCCTCGTTCACTATGGAACAGTGAGTAGCTTGGTGTAGCTACTATGGAAATTCATGTGGAGTTTTCTCAAAAAGTTGAAAATAGATCTACAATACAGCCTACCTATGCCACAACTAGACATACAGCCTAAGGATGCTATACCACATGACAGAGATACCTGCATACCCATCACTGCTCTAGTCACAATAGCTATGATATCTCAGCAGCCTAGATGCGCTCACTGGGGCAACAGTGGCATGACTGTTTCGAAGGCTGCTCACCACTTTCTGCTTAGATTTGAGGCTCTGCCTACTGCAATGAATACATACCTGGTACTGTAACCTGGTTCAAAGCCTGTGATTGGGAGGCTCATGGGCTCTGGTGAGTATGCTTACTACTGATGCTATGCTAAATGGATATGTAATCATATTGCCTAGCAAATATTTTGTGTTTACCCTTAGACTAGTGTTGCTCTCAGCCATGGCAAGAGAAGCTTCCTTTGGCATTGGTCTAAGTTTGGTACACAAACTTATAACTAGTCAAAGGGCTGACAGTAAGTGTCTGGTGACTGCTCAGAGCTAAATAAGACATCTATAGTAGCCTCTTCAAGGTCCAGAGAACATTTCAGCAAAGGGGGCGAAAGGCTGTACAAGCTGGTGGATGGACAGGGTGCTGTGAAACACTGTCTTCTGGCTGTGACAGGGCTGATGGAATCATAACAAACAGCAGCTGTGGGTGCCTGCACAGAACCTCCACAGAAACTGTGACGTGACAGTAGCGTAGCAGGGGCTGGAAGGAAAAGGTGTTCTGCAGGTGTATGAGTGGGTATCAGGGGGTAATGGAGGGGGGAATGTTCGCAGTACATTTCTTACATGTTTGAAATTGTCAAGGATAAAATAAAAATGTTAAAAGTAAGCAAACCAATAAGCATTTTGCAAGAGTCTCCTGGATTGTAACTCAAGTTGTTGGTATTATGAGATAGTCTTGAATACCCAATCAATGGTTTCTTTAAAGGCAAAGGAACAGGATTCATTATATCCATTACATTATTACATTCATTACATTGTATTCAAGATCTCCCCACACTTGGATCTGTTTTGTTTATTTATGTCTTATTCAATATTTTTATTTTGGGTCCCGTGTCACCAGAACGTTTTGTGTTCCAGCAGTATGAGGGGAATTTCAAATATGTATGCTTAGCTTGACTAAGTGGATCTAGAGTGATGCTAAATAGAGGGGGTTTGACAGTGATGGATTCAGGAATATGGCTTCAATATGTCGGATGCTTCATTCCTGGAATTGATGGTATTATAGAGATTATTATGTCTAACATAAAAAAATAAAAGTTACAGTTTAAAGGGAGAGACTCCTGTTGCCACATTAAAGTTGTTTTTTTCTATTGAAATTTAATTTCTAGAACTACATGTAAACCATAGTTCTTCATGTGTGAATCTGAAAATAGACTTTATATTATAGCACATTTTAGAATTCCTTTTGTAAAATAGACTTTATATTATAAAATGTTTAATATTCTCCTTAACAGACTCAAATTGTAATTTCTTTTTACAATTATTTGAGGATGCTGTCATTTAGAGTAATAAAAACATTTTTTTTCTTGTGATTTTAGAAGATCAAGAAAGTGTCTTACCTAGATGATCATACCCTATTCATACAGTTTATGGGTTACTATGTATCCTCCCTATTTGAATCTAAATTCAAATTAAATTTATAGGATGCACATAGAAGAATAATGTTAATTTGTAAACACAATTTGGGCTTGTAGGCAATAAATACACATTTTAATAATTTTGGTTTTTAACAAAACTCCCAACCTGTCAAGCTATCAAGCCATATAACTTATTGTGGAATACTTGGAATTATCAAAGCCATACTTGACATTGTTTCCAAGTGAAATGAAGTAGTTTTACAGACAGGTTATATATCATTTGAATTGATAGCATTCTCTTTTAATTTACTCTGTAAACCAGAAATATTAAGTGTCATGCTAACATCTGTGACTGAACATAAAGTCGACAAGAATCAACTTTAATAGCTTTCTCTACTCTTCAGTAGTACATTGTAGTGATAAGGCGGAGAGCAGGCCTGCTTTTCGTCCCGCCCGGCTCCCA
>LOJH01057120.1:4276-14670 GCA_001685095.1 Ellobius talpinus | reverse complement strand
CAGTGATCTGCATCCCCAGCCAGTGCTGTGCCAGTGATCTGCATCCCCAGCCAGTGCTGTGCCATTGAACTGCATCCCCAGCCAGTGCTGTGCCAGTGATCTGCATCCCCCGCCAGTGCCGTGCCATTGAACTGCATCTCCAGTCAGTGCCATACTGTGAACTGCATCCCCAGCCAGTGCCGCGCTACTGAACTGCACCCCCAGCCAGTGCCGTACCAGTGATCTGCATCCCCAGCCAGTGCTGTGCCAGTGATCTGCATCCCCAGCCAGGGCCGTGCCACTGAACTGCATCTCCAGTCAGTGCCATACTGTGAACTGCATCCCCAGGCCCTGGAGGTGTTTCTGATCAAACAAAACCACCTCCACCTCTGTTCAGGGCACCCTAGTCCTTTTCTTCTCCGTGTTTGCTTTAATTATTTTATGTAGTTTTAAAGATTTATTTTTTATTATGGAGGAGTATTATAGAAGATGCCCACTGAGACTAGAAGTATTGGGGGACCCCCCAAAGCTGGAGTTTCAGCTGGTTGTGAGCCTGCCAGTTTTGGTGGTTAGAATTGAACGTGAGTTTTTTTGCAAGAAGAGTGCAGGCTCTTAATTACTAAGCCACCTCTCCAGGTCTCCCGCACTGCCCTTTTTTAAATAATTTATTTTTTTAAATCCCAGCACTTGGGAGGCAGAGACAGGCAGATCTCTATGAGTTCAAGAGTAGCCTGGTCTACAGAGCAAGTTCAGGACAACCAGGGATGCATGGAGAACTCTTGTCTCAAAACATATGCTTTTTTAATTTACTTTTAAGTATGTGTATGGGTGTTTTACCTGCATGTATGTCTGTAAACCATGTACATACCGTGCTCACACAGGCAGAAGAGGGTGTAGGATCTTCTGGAACTGGAGTTACAGACAGTTGTGAGCTGCCATGCCATTGTTGAGAACCAAACCCTGGTCTTCTTAAAGAGCAGCCAGTGCTCTTAACCACTGAACCATCTTTCCTGGCCCAGGTCCCATTTTTAAATTTTAAAAATGTATTTATCGTCAATGTATGCATGGTGGTGCATGTGTGGAGGTCAGAGGGCAATTTTGTGGAGTTTTTTTCTCTCTGTACACCTTTGTGGGCTCTGGGGATCAAACACAGGTTACTAGACTTGCACAGGAAGCCCTCCCTTTTACCTGATAAGCCATCTCGGGAGCCCCTATTTACTCTTTGCCTATCTCCTACCACCAGAGTAAAGGTTGAATGAGAGACGGTCTCCTGGGGCTGGAAAGATGGCTGGGTATTTAAGAGTATTTGCTGCTTTGGGAGAGGACCATCTGGAACTCTAGTTCCAGAGAGCTCACTGCCCTCTTCTGGCCTCCTCGGGCATTAGGCACACATGTGGTGCACATACATACACTCATATATGGAAAATTAAAATAAGTAAAAATCCTTTTTTAAAGGGAGGGCTGGGGACCACTTCCTAGTTCGAGCACCACCCCCAGCAGAGTGCTGTTTGTGTCTTGGCAAGCATTTTCTGCTGCACTAATGCATGGTAGGAGAAGACAGCAGTCAGAGGCAAACTAAAGCGCCGAGAAGTTGTCCATGCTGTCACTTAGACTAAGCCCGCCTTGTTCCTCAGGTGGGTCTGCCAGCCAAGTCAGCTGTGTCTGGAGCCATCCTCCTGGTTGTGCCCAATGTCATGGGGATGATGTGTCTGTCACCTCCATTAGACAAGCTGGGGAACAGCCAAAGAGGCATCAACTTCTGCCAGGTAAAGTGTTCTGCGTTTAATACTGTTTAAGAATAAATTAATGAGCCAGGCGTGGTGCCACATGCCTTAAACCCCAGCACTCGGGAGGCAGAGAACTCTGTGAGTTCGAGGCCAGCCTGGTCTACAGAGCAAGTTCCAGGAGAGCCTGGTCAACACACAGAAATCTTGTCTCAAAAAACAAACAAACAAAAAAGAATAAATTAATGGTAGCCACTATAGTTAAAGCAATTTGAGCTCCTAGAAAGGGCAAGGGATAAGTAAACAATTCCTTTGGCTTCTAATTCTAGAAGCTGGTGTCTCTCTTTAACTTCCATAACTATGACAATTTGCGGCACTGTACGCGGAAGTTAGACCCACGACGAGAAGGAGGAGAAGTCAGGGTGAGGAAAACCCCGGGCAGCCTAAAGGGTATTTCAAAACAAAACATCCCATGACACTTCAACCAGGTCCTTGGTGAAGCGTCCATGGAGAGGGTCACGCGTAGGGGTGGACATGGGTGGATTCAAAGCCACAGTTAATCCCAGGTGGGTACAATGTGTGTTTCAGAACAAGACCGTGGTGAACCTGTTATTTGCTGCATATAGTGGAGATGTCTCAGCTCTTCGAAGGTAATTCTACTGTGACTAAATAAATGTGATGGGACACTCTGGGTCAGATATCTTATTAGGGACCCGGCATAGCAAAATGCTGAACGCTTCAGTTTTAGGGTTAGAGCGGACACGTTGCAATTTATATGAGCGCATGCCTGTTTGTGTTCGTGTGTCTGTGTCTGTGTGTGTGTGCGTGCGTGTGTGTGCGAGCGTACATGCACCTGTTTGTGCAGCTGCACATTTGTGAGTATGTGTACATGTGGCAGCCAGAGGACAAATTCAGGTGTCAATCCTCAGGGGCCATCCGCCTTGCTTTTTGAGACAGTCTCTCGCTGGCCTTGAGCTCACTAACACATCAAGCTCCTGGACTTCCTTGTCTGTGTCTCACCGAGTCTGGTTACAGGCGAGTGTTACTATGCCTGGTTTGTGTGTGTGTTTTAATGTGGGTTATGTGAATCAGACTTGGGTCTCATTTTCTCATGCTTCCCCAGAAAGCACTGTACTGAACCATCTCTAGCCTTAGGGATTTGTTTGTTGCTTTAAAATCGAAGTGTCTGCCTTAAGTTAAGAACTTAGCTACAGCAGGCATTGTGATTGACTTGGGAATGACAAGCTTATTCCTTGGAAGTGGGGACTCTGCCTCAAATGGATAACCAGTATGACTCCATCCAGTCTGGCCCCACTTCAGAGGCTAACTAGAGATACTAGACCCATGTGGGTAACCTGAGCTGCTTTCTACTCCCTCAGGTTTGCTTTGTCAGCCATGGATATGGAGCAGAAAGACTATGATTCCCGCACAGCCCTGCATGTTGCTGCAGCTGAAGGTATTTAAAGGGTTAAAGAGGGGGCTGGCAAGATGGCTCCGTGGTTAAGAGCACTGCTCTTCAAAGGTCCTGAGTTCAATTCCCAGCATCCACATGGGTGGCTCAGAGCCATCTGTAATGCGATCTGGTGTCCTCTTCTGGCCTGCAAGCATACACACAGATGGAACACTGTATACATAATAAATAAATCTTAAAAATGATAATAATAAGGGTTAAAGAGGAAGAGCAGAGTGTGAGACCCTTCTTTTTCACCAGGCATACCCCTATCATTGTGCTCTTAAAGGGCAGCAGCCAGTTTTACCTACAGGCACCTCCGCTGACAGACTGTAACTAGATGCTGGCAAGGAGGAAATGTCTGGGACCTCCTCCCCTCTGGCACAGACTCCAGCTACCAAGGGCCCCCCAAAGTGGCCAGGCCCCACCTGGGCACTCTCACTTCCCTTCTGCCCCTATTCCTAGGACACATTGAAGTTGTCAAGTTTCTGATCGAGGCTTGCAAAGTGAATCCTTTTGTCAAGGACAGGTGAGTAGGGTTAGTGGGAATGGGAAGGCGGGTGACCCCACTTCCCCACTGGCCTGCAGCCACCGTGCACAGACACACAACTATGGCACTCTCCATGTCTTCTTTGCCTAACCGAGACCCTTGTTCCTCACAGGTGGGGCAACATTCCCCTGGATGATGCTGTGCAGTTCAACCACTTAGAGGTGGTCAAACTGCTTCAAGATTACCATGACTCCTACATGCTCTCTGAGACTCAGGCCGAGGCAGCAGCTGAGACCCTGTCCAAAGAGAACTTAGAAAGCATGGTGTAAGCACAGGCCAGGGGCAGCCCCTGCTCAAGAAAAAGCATGAGCTGGTCATACATTTAATGCACAGCTACCAAAATTACTGTGGGAAGCTGCTTCAATGGGGATCAACACAGCCATTCGGTGACACAGGCCAGTGTTTTCTGTGAGAAAAAAATCCTCCATCCCCCAGTAAACAGCACACAGAAGCACCTCTGTGAACACCTGCAGTAGAAGTTATCCATAGACACCTCAAGGTATTGTTCAATGGCTTCATCCACTCAAAAGTAGCCCAGGTCTTTACCCAGGTCCCCTGTTCCTTTCTGAAGAAGTTACTATGAGAACAAGATACTTCCTTGGAGAGACTATAGCCACCTGGCATATGTATCTGCCACAGAGTAAGAGAAGCGGGCAGAGTCAAAGCACCTGGCCTAGAAATCTGCAGAGATCTGTCCCCTTAGCAGGACATGCTGCTACCACTAACAGCGATTTTATAGACAGAGAAAGTATTTTGTGTTGAAATAAACTTTAATTACATGATTTTTTTCTAAATCTAGTCTCTTTCTCCCCTAAAGATATCCAATTTCATCACCATCATAGGTAATAGAATAAGACAGAACCATGGGGTCAGACAAAGTCCAAACAATATATATTCCACACACATATCCACCTATTCCACCAGGTTTCCCTCAACCCCAAATACTGCTTTGATTAAGTATATTCTGTGGCCAAGTGGGATGGGAGTTTTGGGTCTGAACGGGCTCTAAAATGGGTAAACTGGGTAAAAAAGAGGGAGTGTAAACTCCCTCTTCTCTCTAAAGCTTCCAACTGTGGCAGATAATGTAGCTGGAACTTCTCAAAGATAGAGTTTCTGGCACTACAGCCCTGCATGTCCCCAGAGTGTCTCTTCCCCTTTGGTCACAGCTGTAACTGGCACAATGGTTCTGACACACTGGCTGGGTATCAGAAGTGTATGGGCAAAGACAGATGACTCTGTGTGGAGAGCTGCATCTGCGTGGGACTGATGTCTGTGGCGCTGACCTACTAGTCGATACAGCAATGAAGGAGCCAGAACCCAAGACTCAGGTGCATCAGAGAAAAGGCCACCACTCCTCCAGCCAGAGGTAGAAAGCATTTACTCTGGAGAATCTGGTGAACCCCCAAAACAAGTTACATGTGGGTAAGGGAAGGAGAGGTAGTGGCTGAAAGAGGACCCCAGGACTGAACAGTCTAAGACACCTGGGCACAAATAGAGGGCCCCAAGGAAGCAGCTGGAGGAGAAGATCACCCGGTGCCCTGGGAAACTGGCAGTAATGTGAGGGCAAAGTTTAGCTGTAAACCTAGCTTCTGCGGAGTAGGGACCGGAGGAAGAGGACTCAAATATTGCACAAAGGGTCCCGACTGAATTGTGAGGGCTACCAGTCGCTTGAGACAAAGTACAACAGCTTTAGACCCTTTGAACAGAAAGCTGACCGTAAGCATGATTAAGGGACTTAGGTAACGGCCACATTAGAGATCTTTGGGCACTTCTAGTCCTGAGTGGGTTAGCAGCTCTCCATCCCAGAGAGCAAAAGCCGGCGTCACTGGGCCCCGGAAATCTGTCTGTAGCGTGTGGACCACAGAGATCTGACTCACATCCACCAGGCTCAGCTTCTTTGCCTCATAGTCCAGCAGCAGCCCCACTTTCTCTGGATGCCCAATCCCCTCAATCGGGGCTTTCTCGTTGGCCAACATGCTGTGCCACTTGCGCTGGGCATAGGAGAACACCCAGGAACGATCATCAGCCCCGACGCAGCTGTCCCGGGACATGTCCACATCTGCCACTCCTATCCGGAACTGCTGAGACCGCTTCACCGTCACCTCCCAGTAGTGCCTGCCACTGGTGACTGTGGTGTCTGCGAGCACCACTGCCCACTCCCGGAAGCGCTCCACATTCTGGGCCACCCTGGTGGGTTCCAATCCCACCAAGCCGTATTTGACACCCGTGTCGCCTCTGAAGAGTGCCAGGCTGCTGTGGGCAGTTTTTTCTTCCAGTTTGAAACTGATGCCTGAGGGCAGAGCAAAAAAAAATGGGTAATGACATGTTAGAACCTAGGGCTGGTTTTGATCTGAAGCAATCAGGCGAAGATGGGAAAACGGGAAAAGTCAAATGTTAAGATGGAAAGAGTAGAGATGTGGCTTTAGTATAGCAGCCCCGGGGGCCGCAAATCACGGCCGGGGGATGAGGGAAGCCACCGACTGGTGCCCCAAGTTTGAAATCTTACTAGACCAAGGTAGACTGGGGGGGCGGGGGTGGAGATGAGGAATGGGGTTCTCTGACCGCGCTCTGGGAATAACACGTTAACTACTTTGGCGTGAAAGAGTAACAAGAAAGAACGCTACCTCTCCGGGCTTCCCCGGCAAGGACCCCCCATCGCTTGGCTCCCCAGCGGTACAAGTTCCAGCAACGTGCAGAGGGCAGCGCCATCTTGTGCCCCAGAAGCACAGGGCACGCCCCCCGGCGGGAGACCGACCAATGGCTGGACTGCGTCCAGAGCACGTGGTGCGAGCGCGCCTGCGTCTGCCCTGCCGTGGTTAGATTCCGCTCTCGGTGGTTTGTGGTCTGGGTAGGCTGTGCTTAGTTTCCTTATGGAGAGACTATAGGTCATGTCTCACCTAAGTAGGACCTCCAGAGAGACTTTGTAACCAGAGTCTGTCGTGTGTTTGGTTTTGAGACAGGGTCTTCTGTAGCCCGGGCTGGCCTGGAAGTCATTCTGTAGACCGGGTTGGCCTCGATCTCATAGAAACCTTTGCCTCTGCCTCCCGAGTGCTGGGATTAAAGGTTTGCACTACCATCGCCCGGCATAAATAGTTTAAGCGCACTCCT
This sequence comes from Ellobius talpinus, assembly GCA_001685095.1. Taxonomy (NCBI): domain Eukaryota; kingdom Metazoa; phylum Chordata; class Mammalia; order Rodentia; family Cricetidae; genus Ellobius; species Ellobius talpinus. The sequence continues at coordinate 7,859 of LOJH01057120.1, read as the reverse complement.
TTAACCCCAGCACTCGGGAGGCAGAGGTAAAGGAATCTCTTGTGAGTTTGAGACCAGCCTGGTCTACAGAGCGAGTTCCAGAACAGCCAGAGCTATACAGTGAGACGCTGTCTCGAACTCCCCTTGCCCCCCAGATGCACACACATATATACACACAAAAAAAAACACTTAAATCTCTGTCTACTACATACTTACTGTTTCCATGTCTTTTGTCTATCTTGAGACAGTATTGCTGTGTAGCCTTTGCTGGCCTCAGACTCCAGATCCTCCTGTCTTAACTTCCCAAGTGCCAGGTTATACTCATTTTTGCTACTACTACCACCACTAATTAATAATAATAATAGGGTCTTACTATTCACAGAGATCGGACTGTCTCTGCCTGCCGAGTGCTGGAATTAACGTGGTTTGTGCTCATTATTTTTTAAAGTATAAATGAATTTGGAGGGGATTTTTATTTTTATTTTTTTGAGTGTAGTGACTCATTCTCTCCACTAGGGTTCAGTCAGGCCTAGCTTTTTCATCCACGTAGTGGGAGAGGTACAGTTTGTTGACCTTTTTTCTAATTACAAAGCTGCTTTTAATACTTTGAGGTGTGCCCCCAGGAATAAAAAAAAACGGGGAAAGGGTAACCTCACCTCCAGGAGTGGCCCAGGAGGAGATAGATTACCTGAAGGGAGGGAAGCAGCACGAAAGGGACCTGCTGCAGACTCGGCAAAAGGAAAGCCATAGGTGTGGGGACCTGTGAGCACTACTGGGAGAAAGGGCACCATGGTGGGGCTGGCAAAAGGAAAGCCATAGGTGTGGGGACCTGTGAGCACTACTGGGAGAAAGGGCAGCATGGTGGGGCTGGCTCCGGGCACATAGGAAAGGGCAAGAGGGTTGATCACGAAGCCACTAAGCTGCTTGGGTTCCTTCTAGTTTTCTTCCCTCTGCTTCGGCTGCGCAACCTCCGAGTTGCTCCGCCCATCACTGGTTGCTTTCCCTTAACCAGGTCCCTCTGCCCCTTCTTGTTCATGGCGAGCTCACGCTTGGTTACCGCAGTCCTGGCAGGTCCCGCAAATCGCTCCTTCTGGTTTGTTGACTTTCAGTTCTAGGAGCAAAAATGGTGAGGGAAATCCGGCCCTGCTTTGCTAATGCGTTGCATTTGGGTAGGGATGAGAGAACTGTTTCCGAACTGGGTTCCTTCCCTGCCTTTCCCTGTCCTCCCCTCCCCTTTTTTCTTTCCTTTCTCCTCATCATCTCTTTCTGTTTTATCAAGACCACTGGGCTGTACCCCTAGCCCTTTTTACATATGTTTTGTTTGTTTTAATTTGGAGACAAGGTCTCACTAAGTTGGCCTTGGAACTCACACTGCAGCCTCTGCAGTATTTGAACTCTGGGTCCTCCTGGCACAGCCTCCTGAGTAGCTGGAATTATTAGGTCTGTACTGCCAGGCCTGGATATACCTCCATTATTTTATGCTCATTCAGGGAATAGCTTTACCTGTCATTTCTTATTTTATTTTTACCATCAAATTAACTTACCTTCATAATTCAGATGATTTATCTGCCTTATTGTTTTTGTTGTTTCAGTTTGGTTTGGTTTTTTCAAGACAGGGTCTCTTCCTGTAGCCCTGGCTGTCCTGGAACTAGCTCTGTAGACCAGGCTGGCCTCGAACTCAGAGATCTGCCTGCCTCTGCCTCCCGAGTCCTGGGATTAAAGGCGTGCGCCACCACTGCCTGGTGCATCAAACAATCAATTCTTAATACTTACGAGCATCCTAATGGGTAAAAAATAGAATTTTGCCTGACAAAGAGGGCAAGGCATTTTAGGTGGGGTGGGAGCTTAAGCTAAAGCACCCGGTTATAAACAGAATGGAGTACTTCAGGAACCATCAGGAACACGGTATTGCCAGAGTGTGGAGCTGAGAAGATGGGAGGATAGTTGAAAAGTTGAGGCTGAATCATAAATAGTGGCTTATGTTACAAGATAATTTAAATCACTCTTTCAGATATTCAGGAGCCGTTTAAGGCAGCACAAAATGACAAATTGGCCTCTCGTGCAAAGGCAAAGTTGGAACATGAATCGGAGGGGATGAGCCACAGAAAAGCAGGGTCCTAGGCCAACAGAGATCTTCGAGCAGATGGACTGACCCAGCCACAAGAGGTGGGTGATTAGGTGGGGAAGGAATGAAAGGTTTGTAATTAGCTGAGTTTAGGAAAGCTGAATTTGATGTCTATGGGACAACCACATGAAAATGTTCTATAGTTGTGAGAATGTCATTTTATTTATTCTTTGGTAATTCCGTACCTGTGGATGATGTGTCTCGATCCTGTGCCCTCCAGACTTGCCCTCCTGATCCTCCCAAGCACTCTCAACCTGCCGTCCTCCCTGTTTCATGTCTCCCTCCTTCTCCTCCTCTTCTTTTATGACCCACTGAGGCCCACTGCTGCCTGTTGAACCACTAACTGACCTTGTTGGCCTGGTCTTGTGTAGGTAACCATAGCTGCAGAGAGTGTGTGAGTTCAAAGACTATGTCCTGTCCAGAAGATGGCACAGCTCCCCTCCCTGTCCTCTAGCTCTTGCTCTCTGCCCCCTCTGCCATGAAGGTCCCTGGACCCCGAGTGGGAGTGGGTATTGTACCCTTGGCATGTCCTTTTTTCAAGACAGCAGTAGTTTCCCTCCCAAGTTCTTTTACTTCCCCAGACGTGGGATTCTTTTTTGATAAAGATTATATATTTATTATGTATACAGTGTTCTGTCTGCATGTATGCCTTGGCACCAGATCTCATCACAGATGGTTATGAACCACCATATGGTTGCTGGGAATTGAACTCGGGACCTCTGGAAGAGCAGCCAGTGCTCTTAACCTCCAAGCCATCTCTTCAACCTGCAGTCATGGGTTTTTGCCCTGATTTACAGTACTAGGCATGACTTTGCTCCTGTGAAACAGGCCTCAAATCCAATCCAAAAGTAGTTGGTTGCCCCACACATTCATGGCACTGTTGCACCAGAGGGCCTGGCAGGTCTGTATTGCTGCATTCAGGGCTCACCAATAGATAGCACAATAGATAGCTTGTCTCTGGCACAGCATCTCAGGCACTGTGACATCTAGCCAGTAGGGGGGAAGTTTCAGGTCAGTTTCACTAGGTTTCTCTTTCCTTCCACTGAAGTGTTCAGCAACAGAGTCTTACCAGTTAGTCTGGTGGGCAACTAAAGCAATGACAATAAATTGGGTTCTTTGGGGGCCTCATGGGAGCCCACGCATAAGATTTTCATGTGATAACTCCTGCCTTCTGGAAAAGCACTGTCCACCCACGCATGGTGCCTATGTTCAATACCCCCTCCATTTATTCATTTTATTTTACTTTTGTTTGTTTTGAGACAGGGTTTCTCTGTGTAGCCCTAGCTGCCCTGGAACTTGCTGGCTTTGAACCCAGAGATTCTCCTGCCTCTGCTTCCTGAGTGCTAGGATTATATTTTATTATTTTTTTAAGATTTATTTATTCGTTATGTATACAGTGTTCTGTCTGCATGTATGCCTGCAGATCAGAAGAGGGCATCAGATCTCATTACAGATGGTTGTGAGCTACCATGTGGTTGC
>LOJH01057119.1:0-11600 GCA_001685095.1 Ellobius talpinus | reverse complement strand
AGACAGACAGACAGACAGACAGATAGCTATATAGAAAATGGTAGGAGGATGTTAAATAGACCACTAGCTGATGGTGAGCAGGAAGGACTACCTCACTGTGAGATGAGAGATATATGTTCCAACACTGCAAGTTCAGAATGTCTTCCCAACAGTGAGTCAAGTTAACCACAGCGGTCTGACCTAGAGTTTGGAGCACAGACTCTGAAGTTTCAGATTTATTCTCCTGCCACTTAAATGTGCATGACATTCTGTAAAAACTAAGGGTCACAGTTTCAGCATTCCAGAGGATGAAGAGGCCAGGCCAGATACCACACATGCGGTGAAGGAGGAGCAGCCAGGGAAAAAAATATTTCTGCAGAAGTCACCCTTCCTGTGGCTTTCTTTTGCACGGTTTCCATTACACAACCCTCATCCCCACCAACTACGACCTGATCATAGTAAATAGAAAATTACAGAAATAAGCAATTTGTAAGTTTAAATGACCTTTATGACATATTGACCTAATTCTATTATGTCTTTATTAGTAGTTGCAATTGTTAATTTCCTACAGTGCCTGACTTAGGAATTACACAATGTGAAGAAAAAGCAGCCATGAAGTTAGGGCTAAGTGCTAGCCTAGGCTTTCAGCCACAGGAGAGTTGTGCGGGAGTTTGTTGCCGCTGCACTTCACTTACCCTTACTGTTATCTGGCTTTATTTTTTTTTCCCAAGTTGTTCTGCACGTGATGATTCTCCTGCCTCCATGTTCCTGAGTGTCTTCTTCTCTCTCCTGCTTAGGCTCCCAAGAAACATTTACAAAATGGGATCATACGCGGCTACCAAATAGGCTACCGGGAGTACAGCACAGGAGGCAACTTCCAATTCAATATTATCAGTATTGACACCACCGGGGACAGCGAGGTGTATACCCTGGACAACCTGAACAAGTTCACCCAGTATGGCCTGGTGGTGCAGGCCTGTAACCGGGCTGGCACAGGACCTTCTTCTCAGGAGATAATCGCTACCACCCTGGAGGATGGTAGGTCTGGACATCCACAGTCTGTGGCATGACTTCCTTTCTCTGCCCTGCAGCCCGGCTCCCCATTGCTTGGCCTAAGTAACCCACCACATCAATTCACTCCTGCCCTGGATGGGTCTGCATCAAAAGCCCGAATGTATTCCTGAATCTTCTTCCTCTTTTTTTGGAACACAAGAGTGGGTTTCGTCATAACAAAACCAAAGCAGTCCCCACCTAGAGAGCGGAGATATAATTTTCCAAATCTTTCCCCCAAAACAGTATCACGAAGCTTTTGGAATTTTTCTGCATATTATATAATTGGGTTATTACCTCTCTCTCTGATGGCTGCTTTCCATTTTCAAGCATTCTGTGGCCAGAGAAAAACCCACGGAAAAGCTCCCAGGCTCTCTGGAGCAGATCCCATAGTGATCATGCGCCCTCTAGTGATGAAAATGAATTCATGCACACTTCTCTAAGGCAGGAAAACAGCCCAACAGTGCTTGATGACAGAGAACCCTCCTGTCCAAAAGACGCAGCACATGGTGGCATCAGCACATTGCCATTTAAAGAACTCTTTGCACAATGAGCCATTCAATTGTAGGACAGATAAGGCTTAGAGAACCAGAACCTAGAAGACCAGAACGTTCTATCTACACACTCTGCAGGAGGGTTTAGCCCTGCTTTTCCATTATGCTTTGCTGACTTTCAGCTACTATTTGGCACCTTCTCCTCGTCCCAACATTTAAAGATTACGTAGAGTCATTATCTAAAATAGTGTATAAACTGCTGCTCACCGTTAATTCCAGCAGCTGAGAGGCAGAATCAGGCAGATCTCTATGAGTTTGAGGCTAGCCTGGTCTACAGAGCAAGTTCCAGGTCAACCGGAGCTGCATAGAGACCCTATTAATCAACGAGTAAATAGCATATACTACTAACTTCATTTTCCCTCGTGCCTCTGACAAAACCTTATGCTCCTGATAAAGAGGCTGGGGAGGCCAGGGCGGTGGAAGTGCAAAGCAGACAAGCAGTGTGCTTATCCTTAGGACTTGAAGTCCACTCAAGTCAAGTCTGGGGTCAGTTCCTGAAAGTGGAATTACTAAGTGGGAGGGAGGAACTGGAACACCCTTCACAGCAACTGTGTAGCCTCAAGACCCTCACCTGAGCTGCAGTATTCCTGTGGGGAATGGTACTCCTTTTCCTTTCTTTGTGAGGTTGAGCACATTCCCCTTTGTCCTGCATGTTAGAATAGTAAATTAGCTGCCTGTCTAATATTGCTCTGCTAATAGACCCTCTTGCTGCTGTCACAGGTTCTAATTATTTCATTTCAGTACCCAGTTACCCCCCCGAAAATGTCCAAGCCATAGCAACATCACCAGAGAGCATATCAATCTCCTGGTCCACATTGTCCAAGGAGGCCTTGAATGGGATTCTCCAGGGGTTCAGGGTCATCTACTGGGCCAACCTCATGGACGGAGGTAAGAAGACTCAGAGAATGTTGAGTGTGTTCCCATGGGATGCCTCACACAACCTGAAAACTCCCTCTCTAGGATGAAATTGGGTTCTGGGGGGACCTCTTTGCCAATGAAAACTCCTCTCTTTGTTCAACCACCTGACACTTGAACCTGCGTATACACATGCCCCCCCCCCTCAAAAAACCCAGAAACAAAACAAAACAAAAAGCTTGAGGCAGTGGCAGTTGGGGACATTTAGGCATTGGGGTATTTTCTAAATTGTAAGTGTCTATGTCAAAATTGCAGGCATCTTCAGCTATAAATCTCTATTTAGAATGTTATACATAACATGCCCTTAAACACTGCTCCTTTCTTCTCTGAATAGATCCCAGCAAAGAAACATTGAGTCCCTATAGAAGAAGTATGTGAGAGCTCCAGGAAAACGCTAGAACACCTCAAGAAACTTGTGATTGTCCCCATAAGGAGCCCCTAAATCAAAAACCCCAGGTTTAGACAGTGCACACATCTTTCCAAGGTCTCCATTGCTGGCATGCTCCCATGCCTGGGTCCCTGTACCCACCATGCCTGCCTCTTCCTGCCTCCCTTCTTGCCCCTTGGCTTTCTCCTTCTTCTTCTTCCTGTACCCTGTCTCCCCACTGCCCACTTCTCACCTCTCTTCCTGCCCCTCACTTCCTGTCCCCTTATGTCCTGCCTCCTTTCTTCCTACCTCCCCTCTGCCCTTCCGCTCTTCTGCCTAGATATAAACTGCATTTCTTGTTGGGCAAAGACCTTAAGTACCAGAGTCTCTAGTTCCTCACTCAGGACCACTGGGTCTGTTCTGTTAAGCAGGTCCCATCTCCAAACAGTAAGGGACACACTGGGCCTCCCAGATGGCTCTGCTATTGTCACCAAATGAAGGAGTGAAGGCACAATAGCAAATGCTACCTTCTGCTGAGTCACTGCCCGTGTATGACTGTCTACTGTACATATTCTAGGGGTTGTGATTCCAGAACTATCTTCCAGGCCTAGTTCCTTTTGGAGGGGAGTCTCAGGCTTCCCACGCTACCCTGTACTGGGAGACAGCATAGAAAGACTTACAGAGAGTAGGGCTTGCTCAGAGGGCTCTGGACTAATGAGCAGGATCAAGACACTAATGCCAAGTAGTGGCCAAGTAGTGGATCAAATCAGCAGATGCTACCCACGAAATGGGGGCATAAACAAAGGACTTAGCAAATAAAGTCTTCACCCAAATGAAAGCTTTAAAGAACGTAGCGTAGAATAACAAAATGTGTGTGGTCATCCGTTTCTCAACAGCATAGCCTAAGAGACTGCGCTAAACATTGTGACTGTGCTTTATACACACCAAACTTTAAAGTTGGAATGGCCGCACATCTTTTAAAGGCAGTTCTTCTGAGGGATGGCTTTTTCCACTCAGAGAATCAGGGCCAAGCCAGTGGAGATTAGTGTCCAGTTCAGATATTCTACTCACAACTTCCAAAAGCTAAGGAAAGAAACATCAGAAAGTAAAGCACTGCCTGAGGGCCTCTGATGTGGGATTCCCCTCTGTGTGCTGTGAATATGTTTGATTGCCATTGCTTAATAAAGAAGCTGCTTTTGTCCAATGACTTAACAGAGTAAAGCCAGGCAGAAAATCTGAACAGAGATGTAGAGAGAGAGAGAGTAGGCGGAGTTGAGGAGATGCCATGTAGCTGTCAAAGGAGACAGATGCCCTAGAACCTTACTGGTAAACCTTGTGGTGAAATACAAAATACTAAGAATGGGTTAATTTAAGATGTAAGAGTTAGTTAATAAGAATCCTGAGCTAATAGNAAGCAGTCTCTGCCTGAGGCTGCCTTTAAGAAATGCACTTTGGTTCAGCAAGGTGCTCCATGTGACCATCATGGCACCAACCCCACTGTCCTGGATCCCACAGAACCTGAGCATGGAGTGGCATGAGAAAGCCTGACCTAACGAGACCTGGAGAACATTTCACACATGCACATCATATCTGAACACACCACATACACCATACATATAACGCACACCCCATATGCACAATACACATAGATACCCCACACCACATGTACTATATATCATACATGCATGTATGCATATGTGCATACTTATATATAATAAATATACCGTGCATGTTACACACACATCATACGAACTGTATATAGCACAATCCTCCCAACATATCATACATACACTGCAGACACATATAGATCGCACATGCCACATACCACACACATACACTACACATACCAGACACCTCCCAGTATCCACGCTAGACATACCACAATACACACACAACACACAGAACGAATACCACTCACATACACCATAAATACCATATACACCATATATGCTGGGCACACTATTTTGCTAAACTCCCCACAAAGCACACATCACACATGCCATACACACATTGCATACTACCTATGCCTGCACCCAGTGTGAACACTACAGTTACTACATAACACATACATCATAACCCAGCACACGGGACAAACCCTTCTCACAGGCGTTACATGTGCACTGTTCACGCTATCCACATATACCACATGTCATAATCTGAATGTAAGTGGCTCTTGACATCTGACCCTCTGCGTGGGATGCTGATAGGTAACATGCTACAGCGACCCAATCAAAGCACATGCTTCTAGTCCCATCTCCCTGTGTTCACCAAGCATCCAGGACCCAGTATCCAAGACTGTGTGGTAAATAAGAGGCCATTCAGCCCAACTCCACAGTCCAGGCTCTTGGGGATCTTAGCCTTGTCCTGGCAAGGCTTTCCTGTCTCTTAGCTCCCTGCCTGTCAAATGATGGCTGTGGAGTCATGAACTGCTGAGCTGGCTTGATCTGTGCATCTTGGTCCTATGGGCAATGTTTGTGCCCGAGGAAGCGGACCTGGCATGTCCCCACCTCTGTTGAGATAAGAGATCATGGATACAGCTCTCAATACTTTTGGAACATATCAAAGGCATCCCTTACTGTAGCCAGCTACCCAGCAAGTGCCTGCTGGGCCCCTGCCTCCTGCCTTAGTCCTGTTTTCGTAAGATGGCAGTCACATGGTGCTAACTACTTGCTCACAGACACCTGGCCCTGGGCAAGCAGATCCCAGGCCTCCTCCTGCTCCACCACTGACTCTGGAAGTGACTGGCTTCTGTTCGAAACTCAGGGCCTTACAGCAGTGTAGACACTTCCACATCCTTCCACTTGCTTTCGGTTGCCATGTGCCTTCTGCCTGAGGTGGAGACATGGTGTTCCAGCTCTGAATAGCACTCTTGGAGCCCACTCAGGAAAATAAGGCAGATTTAGCACATGCCGAGGTTCTCACACATCACCTGCCACTTCAGTGGTGACACAGAGAAGAGTTCACCCCAGGTAAAATGTGTGTGCTGAGCCACTCAGATCAGCTCCAAAGCCTCCTTTCAATGTCTGCTCAGTCATAGTGAGGCAGCACACACAGTCAGGAGTGCCTCAATATTGCTGAGCAAATACATCATGAAATCCTGATACACAGACCCCTTGAGAAGGTCCTCCACCATCTGGCCAAACTACTTACCTATCACCCCTCAAAGTCAGTGTTTCTTTTGTTTACCAAGATGCAGGTTTAGTTGTGGAAGCCAGCTGAGTTGTGGATACCTAGGTGATTATAGTCAATGATGTAGGGTAAAGCTGGAATTTGTCCGTGTCCATTAGCTCAGATATTTGAGATTAACTTGAGTACCTAAAAACCTGCATCAGCTATAGTAGAATTTAAAACATATAAAAATGATGAACCTGTGAGATGGCTCAGTTGTTGAAGTTCTCACCATACAAGTGTGAATACCAGAATTCAGATCCCTGTAACCAATATAATGCCGGATGGCATGATGACCTACCTGTAATTTCACTCTTAGAAGGCAGAAACGGGACTCCAAGGCAATCTGGCAAGCAAGGTCAGGCATATCAGTGAGTTGTGTGTTTTACTGAGCAACTCTGCCTCAACAATAGATCAGGGACAGAGCTCTCAATACACAGATGGAGGCATGAACAAGGATGATTCCAAACATCAAAATATACATGTTCATGTGCACCCCATACATGTGTATACCTATACACATGCAAAAGAAATGCCTTAGTTTGATTTTTATTATTGGGATAAAACACACCAATGAAAAGCAACTTGGGGAAGAAAGGGTTTATTTCAGGTTACAGCTTATAGTCCCCCACGAAGGGAAGTCAGGTCAGAACCTCAAGACAGAAACATTGCTTACTGGCCTGTCCTTCATGGCTTGTTCAGCCTGCTTCCTTACACAACCAGGACCATCTGCCTGGGATGGCCCCACCCACAATGGATTTGTCCTTTCCACATTGATCATTAATCAAGTAATGTCCTACAGACATGCCCATAAGCTAATTTGAAAAAGGCATTTTCTCAGCTGAGGTTCCTTCCTCCCAGATGACACAAGCTGGCAAAAGATTAAGCAACACACATGGGGGGAATGAAATATATACATTTATATTTATATTTATGTATATTTCATATATACGTGGAATCCTCACATTGCAGGTGTTTCACAGTGAACAGCCGTTAGCTATATAGAGATAGTCCACCAATGAGAGGTGCATAGTGCTGTCTGCTGGTGTGAGTCCTTCCCAGGGTGACATCAAGACACTGGAATTTGATTTAACAAGAGTAAATTACTATTTTCCAGTGTGTTTGTTTTGTTTTGGTTTTTTTTCAGACATTTTGATACAGGTGATGATTTTTCTTGCAAACAGTACGTGGTGGTTGTGTCTTGTGACTCTTCTGCCCGGCTCCTTCCAGCACCTTGTGTGACAGGGAGGAGGTCAGCCAGGCAGTGTGACGGGCTCTATAACAAGGTCCTGCTTTTTGGCTTTGTCCTCCAGAGCTGGGCGAGATTAAGAATGTCACCACCACTCAGCCTTCCTTGGAGTTGGATGGACTGGAGAAGTACACCAATTACAGTATCCAGGTGCTGGCCTTCACCCGTGCAGGGGATGGCGTCCGAAGTGAGCAGATCTTCACCCGCACCAAAGAGGATGGTGAGACAGATGTGTGGGCACTGGATAGGAAACACAGATCCTAAATGCCCCGGGACACACTGGTGTGGTGTCTGGGCGGACGCCACTGCCGAAGGCAGGTCAGAAGGCTTGCCGGGGGCCTTGGTCCACCAGTGTGCTCTTGGCCTCCTTCACTCTGGTCTTCACTGCCCTTCTACTGCCCAGCAGGAGTCAGGCCCTGCCCCCCCCCAGCTACCCTGCTTGATATAGTCATTGATTGATCCTGATCCTGCCCCTTAAATATTTTCCTGCTCTTCCCTCTCCTTCTACCCCTCCCTCTCCCACTTCTCCTTCACCCCATCCTGCCCCCCTTTTCTACCTCTCTTGCTATCTCCCCCTCTTTTGTCTTTCTTCCTTTTTTTCTATCTCTTTTTTTAATCATTTTTGTTTGTTTGTTTCAACTAAAGTCACCTTTTATCCCAGATCTCACATGCCTGCTGAGTGTTCTGTGTTCTATTCAGATAACTTCAGTTACTACCAGGGTCAGCTCTTTTCCTTAAAAATTATGGACTGTCCTAAGTCTTACGTCACATGAATTGGATCGTTTTAGAAAGGCTTGAATTCAAAGCTTTGTGGCTTCTTTTTAAAAAATGGATTCTTACAAAGATTCATGCTGACTAGGTAGGTTTTATCTCCCTTCTGACTCCAGACCAGCTCCATGCAAACTGGCCTGCAGTTTTCTTTATTTTGAGGAAAATCCCCTGTGTCCTTGTCAGAGCTGTTTGAGGAGCAGTTTGGGCTTCCATGCACAGCCGAGCATCAGTGATAAAGACAGTTAGTTACTTCTTTAGTGAAGAAAGAAGTAAGCAGTATCAAATGGATGTCCAAGAAGCCTTCCAGAAGCTTCCCAGCACTGGATCATGCTAGACACAGGCTGACCCAGGACATGCAGCACCCAAGTGCTGTGTAGACATGATCTGAACTTCTTCATCTTCATCCCCAGGAAGTGGGGCAAGTTAGGGAGGAGAACCCTCACTGTGGCCCATCCTGTCACCGGCTGGTACTGGCAGGTTTGATGTCTCTGCCCCCTCAACTGCATGGATCCCAAGCGTGCTATTCTTTGATTCCAGCCCACATTTGCCCTAGAAGCAAAGCTTAGAACTCAGATTTGGATACAAGGATGGGACCTCCTCCTTCTCCTTCCCACCCCCTGTCCATCATCCTCACGATCACCAGACATCCAGAGGGTGCCTTCTGCTGCCTGCACCCTGCTCGCCCCTCAGGGGAGCCATGCCCTGCTCTCTCTCCCAGTCCCATCCACCTACCCCCTCACAGTATTCTATCGACTCTCTGGGCCTTCTTACACAGAGGTGTCTCTGTGAGTCCTCACTTCATTTAGTTATTCTAGAACACACAGGCCATTCTTCCCAAGAATATGCAGCTGCTGGTGAGTTCTACTCAATGACATTGGATCATTTCAGGAAATCTAAAGTCAAAATGCTCTGCCCTTGGGAAGTCACTGTGCCTTGAACTATCCACAAAGCTAAGTCCTGCACAAGAAGAACTGTCATTTAAAATGTGTCAGAGAGCTGTGTGAATGCTGGTGTCTGTGTCCTGCTGCCCACAAGACTTAGAGCAACTTACTTGCTCAGAACAAGAGGGAACCAAGCTGCTACACCCCTCAGACCGTACTGATGTATGTATGAAAGCAGAGGTGAAGTGACCACGCCTTAGGCTGACATACAGAAGGCTGCACCCCTCCCTATATACCTCGTTCTTTGCTCTCCCCTCCCTCAGAGCATCACTAATGGTGAAACAGATATCTGTGGAACTATGGTTTAAGAAATCGATCTGTAGCATTAAATTTGACATTTAACATTTTTTTGAGAGGATCTAAGGAAATCCAATAAAATGGGAAGATCTCCACAGCTCCCATCATCAAGAAATTGGGGATCAATTTTTAATTAATCATCCAGTTTTAGAAACAGTAGCTTTCTGTCTCAGTGTTTGTCCTTCAGGCCTAAGGTCTGACTTTCCCATCCACTGATCCCTGCTTTTATACCTGGTTCAGGCAGTGTATGGAGATGTGATTGACTGTAGATGTTTCTACAAGACCCCATGGAAAAGGTGGAGCATTCCCCTCATCCTGGTGCTGTGGGACAAAGGGAACTACGGGTTGAATGTCAGTATTGATTTAGGATAAGTTGGCATTTTTTGAAGTGAAATGGAGTAGAGACTGGAGAGAAAGAGGGAAACACAAAAGATTTCATAACTTAGAAATGGCAGCTTTCTGTTGCTGTGACCAAAACACCATGACCAAAACACCGTAACCAAAACACCGTGACCAAAACAACACCATGACCAAAACACCTAGAGGAGAAAAGGACTTACTCCATCTCCACATTACACTCTATCTTTGAGGAAAGTCAGGATAGGAACCACAAGCAGGAACCTGGAGGCTGGAGCTGATGCAGGGGCCATGGGGAAGTGCTGCTTACTGGCTTGCTCCTCCTGGCTTGCTCCTCCTGGCTTGCTCTGCGAGGCCCACCTTCCCAGGGGTGGCACTGTTTACAGTGTGATGGACTGTCCCACATCAATCATTGACCAGAAAGAGTGCTCTACGGACAATCTGATGGAGGGATTTTCTTAGTTGGTGTTCTTTGTTCCCAAATGACCCTTGTTTGTGGCTGACAAAACACTAACCCATCACAGCAGGGTCCTTGCCAACCACCATAAGAAACTCCGTATCTAATGTAAGCAGGTGTTTGTACGGTGAGGACAACTCTCTTGTCCAGTTTCTCAGTCCCTAAGGATTCTTGGACTCATAGACACATTCTCAGGCCTGTGGTCGTTTCCAAAGGTCTAAGCATAGAAGTCCATACATTGTAGTGCTGTCTCCATGGCCATCCTCTTGGGGTGAGAACTGTTGAATTTTCAGATCTACTTCTCAGGACCCTCAGCTCAATAAAAACGTACACATTTGTCATCGCTGAAAGAGCGTAAGAAGTGACTTGCTACGCAGCTTTATTCTTTTGAGCACGGTGAATTCTGAAACATTTGTGGAATCTTAATATCATTTTATTTGCCCAAACTATAACCTAAGCATAGCTTTGCAAAGAATACAAACAAAACATGATCTATTAATTTTCAATAGCTATTTTCACTGTGAGGCGTGCACCAAACTCAACCTCCATCCCTTTATGAAAAGGTACACATAGGATATGTATACCTAGAGCCAGCTCTGTGCAAATTTAAATATTTACTAAGCCTATTATTAATGCCTGTGAGCCTCTGAGGCCAGAGGTAATGTGTGATCGCTGCATCCACCCCACGTGGCACCACGGCAGCTCCTCACTGGTGAGATATCGAAAGGTAGAGCTGAATGAGGGTAAAAGACACCCACGTCAGAATCTGAGACTCCTTTGCTACCTGTATCCCGAGCTTTGTGTAGCATAAAAAGCGTTGAGAGTGTATCGTTGCTTTTCTGTTGCTGTGAGAAAACGTACAGACAAAAGTGACATCAAGAGGAAAGGGTTTGTTTTGTGTGGGTTCCCAAAAGCAGAGCCCAACACGGTGAGGAAGGCATGGGAGCCATCAGGGAATCCACAGTACAGGAGCAGGAGGCTGGCTGATCACACTGCTTCCTCTCACAAGAAGCCAAGAGTGAGAACAGAAAGTGGGTGAGGTTGCAAACTCTCAATACGCCCCCCACTTCAGTGATGCACTGCTTACTCAGGGAAGCCTGCTCCTCCTAAACTTCCCACAGCTGCCTAAACAGAGCTACCAACCGAGAACCAAGTGTTCAAAGAAGGAGCCTTTAGAGGACATTTCTTATTCAAACCACAACAGAGAGTATGCCAACGTGTGTCTGTATCTTAGTGAACCCCAGAATGGTGCGTGTGCGTGTGTGTGTATGTATGTATGTCTGTGTGTTCACACAATCACTAGTCATGTAGCCCTTCAATAGGTTCTGGAGGTTTTGTGCCTTGTGAGGACATCAGCCCTTCCTAGAATTCTAGCACCTCAGAATGTGGGAATGTGCCCTGTGCAGTGGATAGAAGCCAACAACACAGCAGCCCATGTGTTCTCTGCATCCTGTTATAGCCCTCACCCCTCACCCCTGCCGTCACCCCTCACCCC
>LOJH01057118.1:0-10450 GCA_001685095.1 Ellobius talpinus | reverse complement strand
ATTGGTAGGAAAGGTAGAACCATGACTCCTGGACAAGCATGGAAGACTTAAGCTTTGAGCCAATCTCCTTGCATAGCACAATGAGTCCTCTGGAGAATGTTTGTTCCAGCTTTGCCTACACCCCCAAACCTTACCTCCCATACTTGCAAAAATACAAGCTGGCCACAGAATGCCATTTAAGAGGCTTTCTCCATTTTATTTCTTTGGGAAAATGAAAAGTCTTTCCATCACATATGGTAGATATATATATTTATATATTTATATATTTATATATAATTTATTTTGTGGTTGGACATTCCAAAGCTGTTCATATTTTTTCTCTCCCCCATCTCTGTTTTGTTTTGTGTTAATGCCTTCTCCCAGTCCCTGTGGACCAGGACCAGGGCCTGGAGCAGGTACAGTGAGGGATTAGAGGAATGGGCAGTGGTTGCCAGAGTGGCCTCCAATCAAGGTCAAAAACCCATTGAGGACCACCCCGAAGGAGCTGTGCCGAGGGTTGGAGGGCACAAGAGGGCACTCCTGCTTTTTGTGGGGGGTGCACAGCTCGTTAAACAGTCACCAGTCATGGAGGAGGCTGGTCAGGGGTTGGGGGACTTGCTCACAGTAGTTACCAACCCTCTCCATCCAGTCCCCAAAATTCCATCTTGGGGCTGGAAGAGGGAGTGAAAAAGAGAAATATAAGGATTGAGGGCCAAGTCTCCTCTGATTGTTATTGCTGGTGAATTGGAAATTTACTTTCTTAAAAGAGAAATTAGAATTTCCCTGCCTGTCTTGTGGGGGATAGACTCTGAGAGATCCTAGATAAGGAAGCGACGCTGACTGTCCCAACCCATACCAGTCATCCCTGCCCAGACAAATGAGCCAACTCAAAGTCTGGCAAACAGCCAAAGGGTCAGTGATCCTCAAAGGTTAGCCTTGTTCTTTAGGGGTAGTCACATCCAACCCTGACTGGCCCCTCAAAACAAGGGGCCTGGGCTCAGACTTGGGCCAGTGGAGCTGGGGAGTGAGCAGTGCACCAAAAGTCAAGCAGAGCTCTCTGCTGGGAGCAAAGGTGAGACTTGGAAGAAAAGGCAGCTTGGGAGGATGATGTGAGCGTGAGAGCAGGAGGCTGGGGGAGACAGTGAGGGAAAACACAGGAAGACATCAGACATCCAGCTGACCTCAGATTGAGGCAAACAGAATACCTAAGAGGCAGGTCGCACTTCATAGCTATAATTAGAGCTGACCAGTGACCCTGGGTATGGTGGGGTCAAGGAAGCAGCAGGGGATATATTGCCTTGTAGGATCCTGGCCAGAGGGTGAGGGTGGGGCTGAGAAGCCTCCAGGTGACCCTTTCCAAGAAAAGGAAGGCAGATCTCCCCTGGGTACTGAGCTTCCAGCCCCAACTCTCACCTCCCTCAATATACACAGAGGGACACATTGTCAGGACTAGTCCAGGCTCTAAGGCCTGAGCCAAAGATACCTTGCTGGGGGAGGGGTTGGGCAGGTAGCCCTCTCAACCACAGGCAGGCCATCTGCTCCCACTTCTGCTAATCTGCCCGGAGAAGGAAAACACTACATGAAGGAGAGAGACCAGTAACCTAGGGTCTGTCAGCAATGGTAGACCCATGCAGGCTCCTTCAGGCTGTGTGCCCTAGGAGGAGAGCACAGACAGTAGCATTGGACACAAGGTGACCAGCAGCGGTGGCCCAAGATCCGGGAAGGGGATTTGGGGTACTTCCTAGCAACGCAAGCCTGCTGCCTCCATCTCCAACAAGAGGCTTCCCAGAAGAGGAGCATGCTCCCCGCACCTGGGACCTCACCCCCATGCACTCTGCCCTCCCTCACGTTCTCCTTGGCAAGAGGGTCTAGAGTGGCTACCCACAAAGGCAGTGCTAGAGCTGCATGGTGTGAGGATAAGGGGGCTGGCCACAGCTGCTTTGAGAACCTCTTTGGTCTGGGGATATGCAGCGCACATGGGGAAAGGAAATGGTTGGAAGGGGACATGGGTGACTCCAACCTTCAGAGACAGGGCGCTTGTCAGAAGGGTGTGCACGCAGATAAGAGAATCAGATTTCTGTGGACTCGATGCGCTCGAGGCGGGAGGGGGTCCAGGCTTTCTTCTCCTCACCATGCTGGGGTGTAGGCGTGCTGGCACCCCCTGCTGCCCCTCGCTCCCGAAGTCGCCGCTCCAGCTGCTGGTTGCGCTGGTACATCTCCACGTAACTCAGCTGGAGCTGTTTCTGATACTCAATGACCTTCTCCTTCTCCTCCAACCACACCCGGCGCTCCTCTGCAAAGCTGGCACCCTGGCGCTCCCGGGCACGCCGCTCAGCAGCCAGCTCAGCCTGCAGTCTCCCCACCTCCCTGCGCAGGGCCCGTGTCCCACCGTCTCCCGCAGCATCCACCTCCCCATCCACAGAACCCAGGGAAGCGGCTGCTGCCACCCCAGCCTGGCGGCGCATCTTGGCCTCATCGCTCTCACAGGAAGCCAACGCTTCCTGTGGCTCGGCCAGGTCCACAGGGGTCAATGCAGGCTTGAGGCAGGCAGGGGGCAGCTCGCCTTCACTCAGCTCCAGGCTGGCCTGTTTGCTGCCGAAGGAGTCCCTCAGGCTGAGCAGTTGTTCCTCCTTCTCCCGGAGTGAGGCCCTACCCTCCCGAAGTTGTGAGCGCAGTCCCACGATCTCACTCAACTTCTGCGACACATCAGCCTGGGAGTCCTTCAGTTGCTGCTTCAGGAGGGAAATCTCGCCGGCCTTCTGGCACACCTGGACAGGGACAGGCGGAAGCAGAAGCCAAGGTAAAGGCAGAGCAGACGGAGTAAAGGCTCATCTCAACCCAGCTCCCGCTCCAGGGGCACTGAGCTTCTGCGGGACTCAGGCTCAGACCCTACAGAGGTCTTCTGCCTTACTCGGGACAGAAGTGATTCCTCTGCTACAGCCCAAGGGCAGCTTCTATTCTCAGGGTCACTCTGAACTGATCTGGTCCCCTTCCCTGTCACAACTGCCCCCACTACACAGTAAGTTACTGCTCTGAGGTCTCCAGAGGAAGAGGAGTTGAAAGGGCGCCAGAGAGGAAAGATCTAAGCCCCCCCAGCCCGCACCTCCCACTTAGTTTCCTCCATCCGGGGCAGGAAGTCGGCCTGCTCCTTCTGGCAGGCGGCCACCTTGTCCTCTAGCTCTTCTCGTTGCCTCATCAGCTGGGCTGCCTCCTCCTGCAGCTGCTTCTTGTCCTGCTGTAGCCGCAGCACCTGCAGCTGTAGGCCCTGCTGGGCGCGCTGGGCACGGCGGGCCACCTGCTGCAGCTTCCCACTGCAGCCCTGCCGGAGCTCAGCTAGCTCCCGCTCCCATGCCTTCTGCCGCTCCTCCAACACCTGGGCCACCGCGGCCTCACTCTGCTCCAGGCTGCGCCGAAGAGCCGCCACCTCCTGCTCCTTCTCCCACAGCCGCTCCTCCAGTTCCTGGATCAGTGCGCTGGGCGAGGGTGGTGAACAGGCTGCAAACGGCAGGCCCCCGCTTCCACCCTCCCCGGATCCCAGGTGGCCTGACCGCCCCATGGACGATGATGACCCACTCTTACTGGAGGCCCGCCCACTGTCAGAGGTCCCCAGATCTTGGTAGCCTGACCCCCCACCGCTGCTGCCACTATTGTAGCCCGCCGTGCCAATGCGGTTGATATGGCTGGTGGAAGCACTGAGGGGCGCCAGATGCTGGCTGTAGCTAGAACTATAGGTAGGCAAGCTGGTGAGTGAGTTCCGGCCTGAGTCTGAGAGGCCACCCCCACTCCCACCCGCTGGTGTCATGGTCCGAGACTTGTCCAGTCCGCCCTTGAGGCCAGCAGGGCCCTGGCGTCCCTCAGGGGTCCCATTGGTCTGTGGAGGACACAAGTTCTGCATGGAATGAAAGTTCTTGGGTACAACAGGCTTGAAGGCTGATGGCCGAACTAGTGGCTCTGAGCACTGCACAGAAGGAAGGGGGAGGGAGGAAGAGGCATCAGATTGAGATCTTACCCTTGGCCCCTCCTCTTCCTTATGTCCAAGACTTGTTCAAGAACCCCCTTCTGCCCCAATTATATCTCCAAACCGAGTCTCCCCTGAGGCTCCACCTCTAGTCTCTCCCACAAGCCATCTCTGTCCTGAATCCACACGTGAGACTCGGCTCCGGGATTGCACGCCACAGCCACAACTCCCCATAATGGTTTTCATCCCGGTTCCCACGGTTCCCCCTGAGAAGTCGCTCCTTAACCTCCTCTCTTGGTTACCCACCACCACCACCACTCTAAACTAGGCTATGAGGCTCTCAGGTCCTGGGGACTAACCTGGTCTAGCTTGCCAGAGGTGGTCAGGAGCTTGGGTGGGTGATTGGGTTCACGATATTGTGGTGGAGCCTTGTCGCTGCCCCCACTGCTGCTGCTGCCCCCACTGCTGCCCACCACGTTACCACAGACATCTGTGTGGTCACTGCCCCGCAGCTCGCCATTGAGGTAGAGAGAGTTGGCGAGAACCTTGTCCTCTGATGGGTAGCGGCCAGGTCTCTCCCTGCTGGCTCCACTACCACTGCTTCTTGGACCAGGGAAACTGCCCTGGCTGCCCCCACCCCCTGTTCGAGTGCCCACGCTTTTCATAGGGAACTCCTGGGCATGGGGCACCCCACTACCCACACTGCCCATGGTCAGGCGGGGATCTGGGGGTCCAAGCTCAGAAGGCCGGGGGGCAAAGGCCAGGAGAGGATCCCTCCCTGGATCAGCGCGCACAGGTAACGTCTCCAGCTTCGCCATGGCTAAGCCAGATGGGCACTGTGGGCACAAGTGGGAAGGTAGAGAGGTCAGAATTCACCCCCAGCCCCAAGCAAGTCATCCCGGGCCCCACTCTGTCTCTCTGTGTTCCTTTTAATGGACACCAGAGTAACAAGGCTTCCAAGATGAAGGAACAGCTAGCTGCCTTTGTCCCAAGGCACTATGCACATGCCTTCCCAGCTGGGCTCACTCCTTAGCCCCACTCCACCACCCACGAGCCTCCCAGACTCAGTGACTTCCCTGTGCTGCAATTCCCAGAGTTTAGTTTTCACTAAATTTACCCCGGGTCATGATTCCTATATTCCAGCTTCCTGGGCTGGGAAGATGGGATTGGTTGAGGAAAGTATTGAATCCAGTAAGGGACCAGGAGAGACACAATAACCCCACATACACAAAAAAGCTGACAGTGCGGGTCTTTCCCAGCCCCCTGATCTAAGGTGGTAAACAAGGTGAAAGCTAACTACAGGGGAGACTTCTCTCCTTACCTTTCCAAAGAGGTGGGGGACGGGCGGGTCCTCAAGCTTGGGACCCTCCGAGGCCGAGTCTGCAGGGGCCATGTGGCTCACTCTGGAAATCCGGGCTAGGCCCGAACCAGCTGCATGACTTTGGACTAGCCGACCAAGCCATCCCGCACTACAGTTTTCTCCTCTGTGAAATGGGAAGAATTAAAAACCGAGCTGCCGCGCGCCAGGTGCCTGGAGGCGGCAGGCGAGGGAAAAAAGCCCAGTCTCGGAGTTGGGTGGGCGGAGCTGCCGCTGCGGCCTGCGCCAAGGTCGCCGGTGGGCGCAGCCGTAGTTCAGCAGACCGACGTTCACAGGCTGCAGGCTGCAGCAGGTGGCAAGGGAGCCTTCCCGGAGGTTTTCCTAACTTGGCCTCGTGAGAGCCTGGCCCCAGAGTGCTCCACTCTCTGAGATCAGTACTCCACAGCATTCCCTAAACTGGCAGAGACCCGGGCAGGGCCGCGCAACACCAAAACACCAGCAGCCAGCTCCTCCCCCGTCTGGCTTTTCCCACAGGTGGGTGAAAGAGGGGCGGGACTTGTGCGACCAGCGATGATGACCCCTGAGGATGCCCTGCCTGCTGAACCCTGCTAAGAATGCAGTACCACCAGGAAGAGTTCTTGGATTAGCCATTCCTCCACACCCCCCTTTCCCTTTGGACCTTGACCCGGTTCAGTTGACCATGAAGTCCTCTGAGCCAGTTCTGTTGGGCGTGCTCTCTCCCACGGAAGGGGGAGCAAGGCCCTGCTCAAAGAAGCCTAGCTTGCTTCCTGGTTCTTTTGTCTCAAGTCAGCACCTTGGAACACCTGTCCCGGAAATCTGTATAATACAGGTGGGCAGGGATACCGGGCAAATCCTAGCCACTGGCACGAGACTCTAATAGTTCAAATATGTGTGCCAGTTCTGAAAAAGGGATGCTCTTCAGGCCTGTAGACCCCAGAACCATGCAGGGCACCCTTTCTCCCTATTAAAATTAAGAGGTTCATGAATAATGCTTCTACTCAGATGCCTAACTCTAATGCTGCATACTTCCTGTCAGCCTCCAACTGCCAACAGGGAGGCTGCCAACACGTGTACCCTTCAATTTCTTCTAGCCACAATACACATTGTGGCTCTAGGTAGTGGGTACGTTCACTAGCAAACTGGTCATCGACATTGCAGAAATGTATTCAGTGCCTATCCCCACAGGTACGGAAACAGCACAGTTGTCACCCTCCTCCTTTGGGCCATTCTGTGCCCACGTGCAGCCTGATAGTGGGCATGGGACGCACCCAGGGAAACACTGAAGTGCAGGTGTGCCACCCAAGAGTGAGGTCTCTTTTGCCTTACGCTAGTTCCTGCGGTTTCTACTTGGGAGATACTCTAGCCCGCTAGCCCTCAACCTTGAAAGCCCCTCCTACCCTGAGCATCGCCCCTTGCTCATCCTCACTGAGTTCAATGTAAGGAATAGCTGGGACTGGCAGGGTGAAGCCAAGAGGGAGGCCTGGGCATGGTTACAGGAAGAACTGGCAAATCCTCAAGCAGCTGGAGCTCAGGTGGAGGGAACATGAGAAGAGGCTAGGGCACCTGTGTGGGTGTGACATCATTAACATGACAGGGAAAGACTGCTTAGGAGAAATAGGTGTTTCTGAGAAGACCCAAAGATACCTCTTACAGGGTGGAAAGGCTGAGATTGTTAGCATCTGAGAGTGGTGTGGGTGGGCCTAGCAGCAAGCAAGGGTGGTAGAGCCTCATAAGCCTGGGAGGTAGTGTGGGAGCAAGAAAGAGTCCAAGAGACCCTGTGTCTGGAAGCCAACATGGGGAGGGGGTTCAAAACAACCAGCCTGGAGGCCCAGGCCCATAATCTCATCTACTCAGGATTCTGAAGCAAAGATTACAAACTCAAGGCCAGCCTGAGCAATGGAGAGGGACCCTGTCTTAAAAAAGAAAAAAAATTGACTACTTCCCTAGCAAGTGAAGACCCCAGATTCAGTCCCTAGTACAAAAAAGAAATCAAGAGGAAGAGGAGGATGAGAAGGAAGAAAGGCAAGGGGAGCAGCGGGGCAGCCCGAGCTACTTGGGGGGAGTCACTTGAGCCCAGAAGTTTGATGCATCTCTGAGAACCAAGAGATTCCATTAAAAAAAAAAAGAAACAAAACAAAATGAAAGAGACAGAGAGGGAGGGAGGGGAAAGAATACAAGGACAGTTTCTAGTATTGAAAAGAAAAAGGGTCCAGAAGGTAAAACTGGAACTTATGAGTGTGGCCTGGATTTAGCAGCTGAAAACCTCATCAGGGTCCATGTCAGAGCAGTCTTGGGAAAGTGGTGCAAACAGAATCAGACAGACCACAGGGGTGGAAAGGCCTGAGCAGATAGCTGAGGTCAGAGCGGGACCGGAGAGATGGCGCAGTGGCTAAGAGCATCCTCTGCTCTTCCAGGGGACCCAGCTTCAATTTCCAGTACTCACACGGCAGCTCGCAGCTGTCTGTGACAGAGTCACACCCTCACACAGACATACACTTGGGCAAAACACCAATGTACATAAAATACAAAAATAAAGTAGTCAGGCAATGGTGGCACAGGCCTTTAATCCCAGCACTCAGGAGTTCAAGGCCAGCCTGGTCTACCAAGTGAGTTCCAGGAGAGGCTGCAAAGCTACAGAGAAACCTTGTCTCGAAAAAGAAAAAGAAAAAGAAAGAGAAGTTAAAAAAAAGAATTGTTGGAGAAGAGGACAGAAGAGGCCTTCACTTAAGAAAGTTTGGAATCAAAGGCCTTTCCCTTTTTCTTTTAAAATTAACCCCAAAAGCTTGACATGGTGGCATGGAGGCAGAGGCAGAGGATCAAGAATTCAAGGCCTGCCTTGAATACATATTGAGTTTGAGCCCAGTCCAGGCTTCATTAGATCTTGTCTTAAATAATAATAATAATAATAATAAAAAAACAGGCTGGGAGCTTCTCAGTAAGAGAACCTGCTGATGAGTATAAGGACCTGAGTTTAAATCCCCAGCAGCCACACAAAAAGCCAGGTGTGGCTGTGCAGGGCCTGGAACCCCAGCACTGACTGAGGATCGTCAAGATTTGCTTGCTGCCAGCCTAACTCTAGGTTCAGTGAGAGACCCCATCTCAAGGGACTGAGGCAGAGAGTGATGGAGCAGGCCACCCACCATTCCTCTCTGAGTGCACTAATGGCTTCACCAAAAAACAAGTTTAGATAGGAATTTAAAATTTGATCGAAACATTGAAGGCAGATGCCGCTAGTGAGAGGCAGGCAGAGGACTAGCAAGGGAGCTGCACCAGAGGCTGGGGTGGAGGAGGCGAAACTACAGGAGCAACTATGTTGATTCTGAGTGACGGGAAAATGTAATGAATGCTTCGGAAGATGTTTTATAAATAACTGCGAAGTGCACGCCTTTCTGGAACCCAAGGAAGGAGGACCAGAGCACAGTCTGGAGGTGGTCATGGGCCACTCCACTTCACTCTTCCTCTAGAGTGGATCTTTGTTAGACTCAGATGCTTAGGGTCCTCGACGTTGTCCCGAGCCCCCCCTTCTCATGCTCTACATGAGGGCTGCTCTGTAGTCAACCAGCAGGCAATTCCCATTGAGTTCCTTGCCACGACTCTAACCTGTCCTAGTCAACCCTTTGGAACTACTCCCTGTCCCTTGCCTCTTCCAACCGTGAGCTCCTGCAAGTTCTTTCCTCGAAACCCTGGTAGAGAGCTGGGAGGACAAGGAGTGGAATATAGTTCCCTTGTAAGTAGGAACTGAGGGGAGAGGAAGGGCTGAGCTCCCTCTGTAGACCAGGCTCCTGGACTGGCCTAGGTAGCTGTCATCTGCAAGGGTGGTTGAACAGCATCACTCCGGGGTGATAGCTGGTGCCTGAGCCTGTCTCTGTTTCTGTTCCATCAACCCTCGGTGCCTGTGATATTACTAGTGGTCAAAGGGGCCAAGTGAACACTGGCTAAACCTGAGCAGGGTGCTTGAGTTCCTGCAGCATCCGCTCCAGGTGTAAATCACAGCTCAACTGATTAAGGAGGGGAACCTCATGCAGACCGTTCCACCTCAGATTCTCACACCTACCTCACAGCAATTTGAAGAAGGGAACATATAATGTGTCAAATGCTGGTGCTCTTTCTGGCACCCACAACCAAACAGAGCTTGTAGCAGAGTCCATAAGGCCTCTCTTGACAGCCATTCTACATTCCTCCCGACATGAGCACTTCACTCCACATACAACCCATTCTCAGCTCTGCCCAGGCTATATTCTCCTGGAACCAGTCCAAATACTGCTTTTCAGCAGAGCATCCTTTATACCCCAGGGGTCTTGGAGCACTTTGCTCAGGATGCCCCAGGGAGGTTGCACTGTGTAGCTTCCCCATCGGAAGTCTGTGTTACCTCAGAGCATAAAAGATGTCTTTGGGGGTCTCTGGGCCCTGACATCAAGAAAATGCAAGGCAAATGCATGTGAGAATGTTGGTCATGAGCAATGAAAGTAGGAAATGAATTCAGACGGAGAAACCAGGAAGGGCTTCCAGGAAGGATTAAGGGAAGGGATTTACGGGGCAGAACTTCTTGGTTGGGATGTACTAGAGGAGATTCATCTTTCCTTGGAAACGTGGGCACCTGCAGGGGAAGAGGCCCATCCCCTGGATTCCGGCTCTGATGAAACCAGTGCTTAAGGGCTGAGAGTACTGACAGCACACCCCCACCCACCCGCTTACACAGGAGCCTGCCTCTGCTGTGCATGTGTGTCAGAGTGTGTGTGGGGGGTGTCGCCATCTACTAGCACATAGACCCCAGCCACAAATCCTCTGCAAAGGTGCCACAGAGGTCTCTGCGGTTGGAGAAATGCCACCCAAACCTCCTTCGGTCCCCACCAACGCGCGTGGCCCCCCGGGGGGGCGGGGTGCAGAGAGAAGAGGTGACATAATCCGGGCCGCACCCCCTCCGGCCGCCACCCCCCTCCCGTCGCCGGGTGAAGCGTCCATGACATCATCCGCCTCATCCCCCAACTCCCGGTACCCTAGCAGCGGGACGCGCCCCCTCCCCAGCTTCCCTCCGGCTAAAAGCGGTACGCGATGCAGCGGGCATGGTGACCCGAGGGAGAACCTGGAGGGCCACCCCGGCAGGCCTGTATCACTTACTCACTGCCTCAGAGTCCGGCGCAGAGGCTCAGACACCGGCGACAGCTGCCCCGCTC
>LOJH01057117.1:0-11601 GCA_001685095.1 Ellobius talpinus | reverse complement strand
GTGCGGGAGCCGGGTGGGACAAAAGCAGGCCTGCTCTCCCCTATCACTACAGTGACATTTTGGGGTTCTGTCTCTGGAGAAGAGGATTGTGAGACATAATTTTAAAACAGGCAGAAGGTAGGAGAGAAGGAACATTCGGGGGTTATGGGGAAAGATCACGTGTTCTCAGGAAGAGTTTATTTAGTCATTCAGTGTCCTGGATGAGTCACCAAGAATTCCCATGAGGTGAGGTGGGGGTTCCTTTTTAGGCATCAATTCCTTCCAGAAAGAATTTTAGGCAGCCTACCTAAATCCAAGGAAGGTATAGTTTTGCAGCTAAACCTGAGCCATTTGGGACATTTTAAAATGCACTATCTTCCAGTACTGCCCATTCTTTAAAAGCAGTTTTAGACCTTTAAAAATAATCAAAAATGGCATTATGTGGATTTAGGGTACCTTGCAGAATCTGTCTCTATTCAAAAGCTTTAGGAAAGACCACAGGGGTTGCCTGATGTAGGACTTGAATTAGTTCTTGTGCCCTTCGGTGGTCCCTTCATCACCCACAGCTGACTTTACCAAGGCATTTTGTAGCTTCTCCTCCAAGGAGCCTGTCTACAAGCTGGGAGCATCAGGGTAGCCTGGCTGGTCAGCTCCAATAAACAGATTCCTTAGGGAAAATGTCTCCAGGGCAGGTGGAAAAGCGGAGAAAGTTTAGGATACACAGGAAGTGCAAGGAGACCTTTCACCCCTGGGATCTGATGTGAGTTTCTCCACTGCCTGAAGATCAAAGATGATGACACAAGCAGAAAACAAAACAAAACAAAATGAAATGAAAACAAAACCAAAAAAACTTGCCGTCAAAATCATCCACAGAGACACAGCACCCTTTGATTTCTAAGAGACATTTCAAACAAGAATATTAAAATAGAAACGGTCTGTGTTTAAGGTTACAATTGGCAGGCCCTTTGAATTTGACCTTGCTCCATTTTCCTGTTGAGACCTTTCCTGAGAAGACTCCCTGCAGACTCTGAGCCGTGTTTACACTGCAGCACACGCCTGGACTTTCTTCTGTCTATATGTAGTGAGGATCCCTTTAACATTCAGCATCCATGGCTTCTATTTTGCTGCCACTCCTTCCTTGTGTGTACACCTGTGTAATGTACTTTACATACCATCTTCTCATCTCATTTGCCAAAGAGAAACTCCTCAAATAAGAAGTATGCTCAAACATTTTAACTTAATATTTTAAGTCCTTTGAAGAATGCATCTTCAAAAGACACAGAATCCCAAGGATGACTGTTGTTAAAGACACCAAATGGGGCTGCGAATGCTGTGCTTACCTTAGTAAACCCCAGCTTCGCTCCAAGCTCACCGACCCTGGAGTTCTTTCTGCAGTGCCACCCCAGCTTCGCGGAGGTGGGGCCTCAGAAGAGACCTCCTCAGGCTGCTGCAGCCAGTGGTGTTGGGTTCTGTCTCTCAGTGCTCTGCGGATGCTGTGGAGCTGGTGACAGTGTCAGAGAATTCCTTAATGGTGGCTCTCAATTCCACATTTGTCCAAGCAGTGCATACCATTTGGGGTTCCTCTTACTGAAAAGAATCTTAAGTCAGAATGGTCCTTACAGTTGAGCAGGGTGTTTGTTAGAAAGTCCTTGATGGCAGTGGGGCAGTTTAGGGGCTGTCACATGAAACACCTGTTCAGGGGCATGAACAGAAAATCTCTGCTCATGTCTTGCTATTGCCTCAAGGAAACAGTCTTTTCCCAGCGATATTTAGGAGCTTCTCAGAACCGTTGGAAGCAAATGAATGGGTGAACAAACAAACAAACAAACAAAAAGCAGCCTGCCTTTGGTTCTAAAACTAGTCGTTTCCAATTTTGCATGCAAATAAACTAATTTAGGGATTAAAAATCTCTATTTTGGATAATGCAATTTGAAATCTTGGGTTTGGGGGTGGTTCATGTGCCAATACGTTTCCACGAGGAGGAAGCGAAAGAGCTCTAATGCTGGGTGAAGTTTCAGGAGAAGTCACTTGTCCAAGTTTTAGAGGGAGCTTCACAGTATACTTCTGAAAATTATTCTGTTGGCTAAGATTAAGATGACTGTGGTTCTGGCCGTGACCTGAAGTTTTAATGACTATTCTAAAGAGAGTGTCACCAGTCAAAGCAGTAGTCACTCTCTTGTTCATCCCAGAATTAGATGGCAGAGTCAGGGAGGCTGAGACTGTCTGTTCTAGACCTCTGACCTGAAATGAAATACGTTGCAAGTGGAGATTGTCCACCTTTCCACAAAAACATCAAAAAGTGGTCACAAAAGCCAATGCTTTGTCCCATTAATGTCTAGTTGTAAAGTTCAGAATAGCCACAAGATGTCAGTATAAGTTCAGTCATAATAAATTTACGGCTTCAAACGAGACCAGAGCTCTGTCTGGTTCCCATATCTTGGCTTAATAGAAAAGACATACCCTTAACTAGAGACATGGGTCTTCTACTCAGTGGTGTACTGGACAGTTTGTTTTATATCAGCTTGACATAAGCTAAAGTCATCTGAGAAGAGAGACATCAATTAAGAAAATTCCTACATGAAGTCAAGCTGGATTCAAGCCTCTAAGATATTTTCTTTATTAGTATTTGATAGGGGAGGGCCCAGCCCATTGTGGATGGTGCTGTCCCTAGGGTGGTGGTCCTGGGTTCTATAAGAACCAAGCTGAATAAGCCATGGGGAGCAAGCCAGTCAGCATCAACTCCTTTGATGACAAATGTTAATATTGACCTGTAAGCCAAATGAACTTTTCCCTCCTCAACTTGCTTTTGGTCATGGTATTTCATCACAGCAATAGTAACCCAGAACGTTGAGGGCCATGGAGACGATGGAGGTCTGGCTTGTAGAGTTTCAGGGCCATTTGCTATTTTGAATTAAGATTCTCTCTTTTTGGTCAGTTGGGGTTGAGGAGTCAGCCATGATTAACAAGAGACCAGCACCGCTGATGTGAAACCTTTGTGTAACAGGTAGACAAATGCTGGTTAGCTGGAGCTAAGAAACTGGCAGTGATTAAGAAAAACCAGCGTCACTGAGGTGAAGTGTTTCCTCAGAGCCAGCACACAGCTTTTCTGTTTCAAGGATGGCGACACCTGAGGTTGCCTCTGATCTTTACATGCGTTTCACACACACACACACACACACACACACACACACGAGGGAGATTCAAAGAAGCAACTTTAATCTGTCTAACGGCAGGGAAGAAACTTCCCCATGGAGGGTGGGGCTGTCCAGTATAATAGGAACGCAAAGGTTTTAGATCTTGCCCAAAGGAATATTGTGGGGATGAACCTATGGAGAGTTATCCCTCCAGCCCAGCATGCCCAAAGAGATGCAGGACACAGTGGTTCAGAGCTGACTACACAGAGCATGGAGTCTAAGGGGGATGCTAGGATCTAACAAAGTTCATCCTGGACTCTGCAAACTTATAGCAAGAATTCTGGCCAATACTAAAACCAACCTAGTCAAGAACAAAGGAAATCACACTGACCTGGGGCCAATTAGAATTGTGATTAGGGAGAGCAAACAAATCCAAGTGGCCTCAGAACTGTCATCATTACTTCAGGCTGTGTGGCAGTTAGATCACTTGCTCGTCAGAAACAAGGATGGGAGCTGACAAGAGTCAAGCTGTCTTGTTAGAGAAGGATTTAATACCGAGAAGTAGAGAATTCACAAACTGTTCTCAATTTGCAATTTGGCCTAGTCCAAGGGTTAACGTACATATGAGCATGTATGTTCCATCAGTCCCATGAAAAGATGAAACTGCAGACATGTCCATCAACAATGGTCTTTGTGTTTGTTTCCTCTCTGCTGCTGGCATAAAACACCATGGCCAAAAACAACTCGGGGAAGCAAGAGTGTATTTTGATTTAGGTTCCAGGGGGAGAGAAGATCCGTAATAGCTGGGGAGGGGAGGGGAGGGGAGGGGAGGACATGGCAAGAGAGCAGGGACAGGAAACCAGCTGAACAAATCTTTTCTCACGAACAGAAAACAGAGAGGGAACAGGAAGTAGGACAAGGCTGGACACCCTCAAAGCACCCCCAATGATGTCTTTCCTCCACCTCCTAAGGTTCCATAACCTATTCACCAGCTGGGGACCAAGTGGTCAAATACGTGCCCCTGTGGGAAACATTCCTCATTGGAGCTTCCACCCAGAAGCCTTCATTGCTTACACCACACCTAGGGCACCTGACGCACCCCCATGGTGACTTAGCTCATATTCCCATCCCTTCCTAGAGCCTCGGGTTTCTCCACAAACTTGGAAAACCAGAGCAGCTACCGTAGACAGCTGGCCCACACCCTGGATTCAAGACTAGCGCTATACCCCGTGTTTTAGTTCCTGATTCCTCAGGATGAACAATCCCAGCTTGTAAATTGTAATGTGAAACCAGAGAGCCTGCTACCTAGACACTGGTATCCTTGCCACCCTAGACTGCACAGCCGTGTTCCCAGGCTTTAATGCCCCTTGTTAAAGACGAAAATCAAAGTGGAGTAGCATTGGTTTCCAGCACTTGAAACCCAGTTTGGAGGCAGTGGATCCTCAGCACAAACAATCTTGCTGCGGCAATGATTCTGGGGTCTGATGTATGGGAAGACTCAGTGCAGCTACATGGTTGGTTTGAAGTGTAGGTGCTGAGTGACTGTGGCTTGTGGACCAGGCTATGTATGAGTTTGTAAGAAGTGATAGCTCTGGGTCCCTAGCAGCACAGTACTTCCTACAGAGTCTCATTCAGGCCATCTCTTCACCTCTAGGGTTCTGCAGTAAGACAAAAGGTTGTTGCTTATCTCAGTATAACCGGTATAATGTCCTCTACAAAACAGGCCTCCAGAGAACCTGGGAGGAGCTAGGATTAAGGATTAACCGTTCTTTCTATCCTGCCCACCTCTATTCACACAGGTAAACCAAACATAATTGTTATATTTTCACCAGGTAGTCTTTTTGTTCCGCTATGATGCTGTATATTCTCAAATTTTCCATGACCCCAAACAGGAATAGCAATTTGGTTGAGAAAAACTACATTCCTTCAGGAAGTGTTCTCAACAAATTTTATACTGTAAATCTTTAAATACTCTACTGTGTGTAATATAGCATGTTCCCATTTAGCAATAAAAATGATAGTGCTCTCAAGGGATTCAAAGGTAGCACTTCTTAAAACATACTTTTGTATATGTGCTTTCAAAAAGTATTTATTTATTTTGTTGTATGTACATGAGTGTTTTGCCCACAAGCATGCATGAGCAACATGTGTGCAGTGACTGTGGAAGCCACAGAAGCATGTTGCATACCTAGAACTTGAGTTATAGATGGTTGTACGCTGCCAGGTGGGGCTGGAACTGAACCTGTATCCTCTGTAAGAGCAGTGAGTGATTTTTACCATCGAGCCATCTCTCCAGTCCTATTCACAAGATTTTAACACTACCAGTGGTGCAGATAATAAACCCATTCTCAGAAATCACCCTGTACCCATTAGATATCAGCTGAACTGTTTTAAGCATCATCATTAAATATGTGTTTGCATGGTTTATTATGTTTATTAGAGTGTGGTCACCACAAGCATTCATGGAAAGAACTTTTCTAAAAGACATGTGAGGTGCATTCTAAAAACAAGACACCGAATTCCTCATTATTTCATTATATGCCTTAGCATGGCTGCCTCATCCATTCTCTGAAATAACACCATTCCAACAACAAAGAATCAGTCTTATAGAGAGATCACATCTTACAAAATTTCCTAACATACAGGTTCATCCCCTGAAATAACACTGTTTACCATTTAGTTTTCTGTCTTAGCTACTTCTCTGTTGCCATGATAAGATATCGCCACAAAAGCAGCTTATGTGGGAAAGGCTGTATGTTGACCTACAGATCCATAGGTGATACAGCTCATTATGCGGGAAACAGCATGGCAGCAGGAGCTTGAGGCTGGGCCATCATGTTGCAGCCATAGCCCGAGGCAGCAGGCAAAATAAGAAGTGGGACAAGGCTATACAACCCCAGTTTGGTGATGCGTTCATTGTCTTGGAAAACACAAACTAAAATGCATCTTTTCTTAAGCATGCATTGAGTCGGGTTTTCTATTTGATGGGGGCATCTGGCAGTTTAAGACAGGAGTCACTGCCTAGGCCAGTTTGGCCTGCCGCTATCTATCTATCAAACGTTTACTTCAAACTGGTGACAACCCTCTTGCTGAAGTCTCCCACACCCAGCTACACACACCTTCCAAAGTGCTTGCAGATATGGCTCTCAAAAACCTTCATAACGTATGATGCAAAACTTTCACAGAGAGGTCCCAGTTCATCATACCATTCAGTTCATTGGGGAAAAAGGAGTTGAATGCATCCCGAGAATCAGAATCTGGGAAGTGAGGAGATGGCTCAGTCGGTAAAGCTCTTGCCACGGGCATGAGGGGCAGAGTTTGTATTCCTAGCACCCCTTTGAGCACCAGGTGGGCGCAGCTGTCCACCTATAATTCTACCCTCTGGGGAGGTGGGGAGGGGACATCCCTGGAATAGACCCATCATGGAAACCTGGGTTCAGTGAGAGACCCTGACTCGTTATAAAATATGGACAGAGATGAAAGCCACCTGACATTAGCCTAAAGCCTTCACATGCGTGTGTGTGTATGCGGAAGTATGTGAATTAGACACATGTGCCCACACATGTGTATATGAGCACACATACACACTCCTCTCTCTCTCTCTCTCTCTCATACACACACAATTCTAAAGAATATTGTGAAGGTTCTGATGCCTATTTCCGAGAGCTTCTTTGCTTCAGCTTACAGACCTACGTGTACTGCTCAGAAAGCACTGTGAGGCCATGTCCAGGGTGGCGTGTTCTATTCACACTTACCAGGCTTCAGGTTTCTAACAGCTACATACACATGGCCTCCAAGAAGCTGGTGGAAGCGCTTATGAGTCCTGAGAAAGCACCATGAAATGGGGCATATGTAGCAAGTTCCCACCTTGGCCAAGGGCTTGCTTTGTGAAAACACTCCCAAACGCCCGGTTGAAGTATCACGTTTGGAAGCAGGTGTCCTGAGGTTCTCTGAATATAGCTTCTGCAGGATCCATATGCTGTTGTTTGTTTTTGAGACAAGGTTTTGCTATCTTGGCTGTCCTGGAACTTGACATGTAGACCAAGCTGGCCTCTGCCCCCTTAACACTGGAATTAAAGAACTGCACCACCATTTTTAGAATTTTTTAAATGATTTTATTTTTGAGATTATAGTATAATTACATCTTTCCTCCTCTTCCCATTCTTCCCATGGTTACTGAAGTCATGGACCTTGTAATCCTTAACTATATTCTAACTACTTGTCTATATACCCACCGATAAGTGTAGTTTTCACCCTTCATCAAGGAACTTCTCTTTGCGACAAAGACCATTACAGAAAATCACAATTCACCAAAAGGGGAGATGTGGATTCAAGTCCCAGTTGGTAAATCTACAATACAATTATTGCACCTAAGGCTCAGATCAGTGTAGAAGAGAGGTCGGAAGGTTTGTAAGAGCCAGAAGAAGACATTTGCTGTGAGACTGTGTCTCCTGGAAGAGTGAGAGAAGCTTTGCCCATGAAGTCTCACCAATATGACCTGTGCCACAGAAACTCAGATGGATACACTAACATGGAAAGGAGAAGGCTTAGGAGGCCTCAACCCCAGAACTACAGGCAACCAAGGATGCTGAGCACAGGGTATATGTGTTGGGAAGTGTGTGCTGCTATGGAAGACTTTCCTCTGGGCATGGAGTCACTGTTGCATGTATGTACATAGCCCCAGACCTCCACAGGACATGCTCCATCAGCATTCCCTCAAGATGAGGGAGGGGCTCATGGCCCCCCTCCTCTGCCCCAGAAGCTGCACACATTTAATAGTTACTGGAGAAGAAGTCATATTCCTCACTGCCATGGCCACTAGTACATTGCCTTTGTTTCCTGGCGACACAAACTGCACGGAATATTGAACTCTCTAGTGGATTCCTTTTTTTAATGTTGCTTTCCAGCATCTTCTTAGTGTGGTGCATACAGGCCCTTTAGAGGCGGTACATGGCGATGTCTAAAGACATCAATTAGAGTGGGTTTCGTAAAGATAGCGTTTGTACTGATTCTCCCACTTCTTCTAGTTAATTAGGCACTTTCCCAAACTTGCTAAAACTTAATTGTCGTGATATTTGAATCAGTTCTGGCATTCCGCATGTGAGCCCTGAGAAAGCAGTTTCTAGGGAGTATTTGGAACAATGGATCAAAGTCTGCTCCTGAAAAATAGCATTCTGAACTGTTTTCCTTGTTAATTAAATACTTTGCCAAACGGATAGCTTCCTAATGAAGTCTTTCTTTGTAGTGGTTCCCAGTGGCTTCTGGGGATCTCTTGGGGATATAAAGGAGGGCATACCTCTAAGAGATCCATTCTACACTGTTTCTCAGGAGAAATTGGGAACTCTCTGCAAAACAATGTCTGTGGCCAGGTGACCCTGAGCACTCAGGATCATAAGTGTCTTCTTTGGTGGAATTGACAGCAGTTTGTGAAACTGTGGGCTTCTCCGCTAGAAGCTTGAGCTCAAGTGAGATAAATGTCACAACAGCTTCTGGGCTTCAGCAGTAGCAGTGTGCACGTTCTCTCAATGCATTGCTCCGTTCTGTTGCTGAACTCCCGGGGAAAGCTACTAAAGCACATGCCATTTTCCTTAGCACCCAACTAAAATGAACATAAAATGAACATAGGTTCTTCTCGGCTTACAGGATGTCAAATCCCCTTGCTATACTCAAGGCTCTTTAACCTGTCTGCAAGGCGTCCTTCTGACCCCATTTTCAGATACCTTCTATCATGCACTGAAGGATCCTTTTCTCTGCCTATGCTTATCCATTTTCAAGGCTTTAAGCAGCCTCATTTTCTCTACAAGATGAAAATGAACCCATTCTTCAAGGCTAGATACAACATTAGGTCCTGTGTATAAAGTCCTTAAAAATGAAATCAAGTACATACAAGTAACAGTATGTGGACTGAGCAGATTGAGTCTATATACTTAGGACTATATCATTTTAGAAAAGAGCCCAGAATCATGAATTTGAGAGGAAGCAGCAGGTGGGGGTTGGATACATGGAAATGGTCAGAGTTAGGAAAAAAAAGGGGGAACATGACATAATTAATTATAGTTTAACTTTTGAAAAAATTAAGAAAAAATGCTTTCTC
This sequence comes from Ellobius talpinus, assembly GCA_001685095.1. Taxonomy (NCBI): domain Eukaryota; kingdom Metazoa; phylum Chordata; class Mammalia; order Rodentia; family Cricetidae; genus Ellobius; species Ellobius talpinus. The sequence continues at coordinate 2,394 of LOJH01057117.1, read as the reverse complement.
GTTAACAGTCTGTCTCATCCCCCACACCCACAGATCTCCTGACCATTAAAACCCATGTTTACATATGTAAAGTCTTTCATTTAATTTCCCACAAATACAGTATCCAAACCTAGGGTTGCTGTTTTTTTTAAAAAAAAATTAGCATCTTTTCATTTTTTAATCCCATAAATTTTCTTTGCATTTGTATTTTTACAGTTTTTTATTAGTTCTTTGGGAATGTTATCCAATGTATTTTGGTCACATCCACTCTCCCAACTCCTACCAGAGCCATTACTTTACCCACCCAATTTTAGGTCTTCTTTTTTGAAAAATGAGGTTCAATATCCCCTGGAGTGTGGTTGACCTACCGGGACCACACGGTTAAAGAAATCTGACTCTCCCTCTCCAGCAGCAGCTGGTTGCCAGTGGCTCCTTCGTTAAGGGTGAGGTTTCTGTGCTGGGATTTGGTCTGGCTTGAATTTGCACACACATTGTGAGTGTTACACAAGTTCACATGCGCAGCTGCCCTGCTGTATCACGAGACAGGTTCCCTGCAGCCATCCACCACCACTGGTTCCTGCAATCCTTCTACCCCCTCTTTTGCAATGATACCTGAGCCCTGTGAAGAGGAGGAGGTGTGACATAGGTGTCCCCTTTAAGTCTGAGAATTCTATGGTCTCTTACTCCCTGACCCATGACCAGCTGTAAGACTCTGCTTCAGACGCCATTTCTCTTTTTTACTAAATTTATTTATTTTTATTTTATGTACACTGGTGTTTTGCCCACATGTATGTCTGTGTGAGGGTGCCAGATCCCCTGGAACTGTAGTTACAGATAGTTGTGAGCCGCCATGTGGATACTGGGAATTGAACCTGGGTCTTCTGGAACAACAGCCAGTACTCTTAACCTCTGAGCTTCCCTGATTGCCATCTCATGAAGAAGCTTCTCTAATGAGGGCTTAGAGATGCATTGATCCATGGTATAATGATGCCATTGGACACTGGTTGACACTGTTGTAGTTTAGTGGAGTAAGTTCTCCTCTAGGACCTATGCCCTGTTTAGACTCCATGGTCCTTTCCTCATTTCCTGACTTGTGTGTATTCCAAATGAAACACATATTTGAAGAATCGAGGCTAACATCTGCAAATGAGATAAAGCATGACTTTTGCCTTTACTCATGTGTATGTGTGTGTATCTGTGTGAGTATATGCCACATGTATAAGTATTAAATCCCCTGCAGCTGGAGTGACAGGCAGCAGTGAGCAGCCTCATGTGGGTGCTGGGAACCAACTCAAAGCCTCGGGAAAGGCAGCAAGTGCTCTTGACCACAGTTGTCCTTCTGGTCCCTAGATCCTTCCAGGTTGAGTTCTGGTTTTAGGCTGATGGAATTTTGAAACGGTGATATTTGGCCTCTCTTTCTCATATCCAGTGTGTGGTTACATGCATATACTCTCTTTAAGATTTAACTTTAGGCTGTTGGCTTTTTGAAAAAGTGCTATTGTCCTTCTCTTGGTATCATATCTAAGGTATAGTTAATGATTTCCTCTCAAATTCCTTATTAAATGGATGTATTTATATTTAATTTGTTAGTTTTAGTTACAGTTTACATGAATAAATTGAGAATAGGAACATCATTAAAAAATGTGGCAAGTTGTCTCAAACTTCCTGTTATAGTTCTGTGATACTCACCTATGGTGAATGCTAAAAAGGTCATGAGCGTAGGCACTAGAAAGTGAATCTCAGTTAATCTATGGTCTTGATGTTGAGATGACTTTCTGGTTAGGAGTGTTTGTTGTGCACCCATGAAGACCTGAGTGCAGATTCTCACAGTCACGTAACAAACTGGGTATGGGCTTGTATGCATCTGTAATCCAAGGGCTGTGGGTGGCAGAGACAGGAGGAGCATTTGGGATTGCTGGCAGCCAGCATAGAAAAAGAAAGATGAGTTCCAGGGTTAGGGAGAGATTTTTTGCCTCGAAGGATAAGGTAAGAAAGGACAGAGGAGGGCAACTGACACTCTCCTGTTGCCCAGAAGAGATGTGCTCAGGTGTGTACACACATACACACATACATGGGCAGGTGCACCACACACACAAATTTAGAAAATGATCCTAAAATCAGTAATATAGGCTTTTGTCTTTCTGTTTAGTATGATATATAAGGACTTTTATCCATTAATCTTCTGTAGTCTCGGAAATTCAGTGAGGAAATAAATGTTAAGTTTAACCAGAAATAGTAAATATAATAGTAAATAGAATCACATTTTTGAATAATTTGCTAAGCATACTTTTAATTTGATGAAATATATAGGATTAGCACCTAAATGACAGTTACATAAATCTGACTAAATATTAGTAAATATAGCAGGGAACCCTGACTGCTCTTTGGACTAGGAAGGGAGGGGGAGGGGGGATG
>LOJH01057113.1:0-11280 GCA_001685095.1 Ellobius talpinus | reverse complement strand
GCGTTTATTTAAAACATGATTGACAGAATACAGACAATTCTCCCACACCAACCTGCAAAAGATTCTCTCTGTCTGGAGTGCTCCCATTGTCTTCATATAGCTAGTCCTATATGGGTCCTTTGGTCTAGCTTAAATTTCACCCTTTCCCAAGTAGTCACCTGATAATTCTCTATTTGTCTGTATTAAACTTATAATATCTTCTTATATATTTAATTACTGTTTTTCCCCTTGCTTTAGAATATAAACCTCACAACAAGAACATTCTTATCATGCTATGATCTCCCCTGTAGCTAACTTTGTCCCTGGCATAATAAGAGGACTTATTAAATATTTGCTAAATCAGTGATCTGAAATCTAGTTTACTATACCCAGCAACCAAGGCAGAAAGCTGTATAATCAGGTGCATAAACAGTCATTTTTAAAACATAGCTGTGCTAGAGTGGGAAGCCACACTCTTTTCAAGCAATTCTAGGTTAGCAAATAGGAGATATGTTTACCTTATGATCACATCATAGGAGTCAATTTTTTCTCCTAATGTCTTATTCTTCAACACGCCTCCATTACCGACCACCACACACCTTTTACACGGCACACTGTGGAGCAAACAGACAAGTGTGAAACTGAAAAATCACATTTATAATTTGGAGTGATTCCAAGAACCCATTCCTGCTTTCAAAAACTAAGTGAAATCTCATTTGTCATCCAAGCAGAAAAATAACCAACTGTGCCTGAGGTCCAGAGACTCGGGAAAAATAATGCTGTTGGGGAAAGCATATCAACCCTTAACATCTCATGCCCACGTCCATTCTCTCCTGTGTTCCTTAACATCACCAGGTTGGAGAGAGAAGCCTGATAGCCCCTGATAGACAAATAAGGAAATAAATTTGAGGGGGAAATGTATCGCTCAAAGTCCAAACTCCAAACAGGTGGGACTAGCATTTGGTTCCGAACTTTCAGAGTGCCGAAGGGTTCCATCAACATAAACTTGCGGGTCCTGCTAGCCTAGCTCACATTACATCACTATCTACATTCTAAGCCAGTATTCCCCACTCCTTATCTGCCCCCAGCTTTCTCTTGCATCATATGAGTGTGGAAATGACCAGTTTGGAATGTGGTAGAGGAAGTGTGCACCCTGCCTGGGACTGCTTGAATTTCTCAAACATGACTGCTTCTTGGTGTTTCACCCAAACACAGTGTTCACTGTGCTTCTGAAAAAAACTTTAAGTAGAGCACAAAGGGGACTTCCAGGGCAGAGTCAAACCCTGGGGTGGCACAGCATTGGCCCTCGGCTAAAGTAACCCTGGCCTGGGATTTTCTTGCTCTGACCATCATCCACTAGGTCTAAGAAATGATAGATCTCTAGGAGACGAGCAGAGGAGTCTGCTAAGGGCTCCTTCCTAACAGGGGAAATCTAAAGACAAACCTGGTCTTCAAGCAAGCAGCCGAGCCAACCCCCAAATTCTGAGGCTTAAAACCTTAATAGCGAAACTGTACAAATGCTGTGTAATATTTAAACCTGGAGAGTATAGGAGTGGGGAAACATTTTTTAAAACCCAGATTGGGTTAAGAGATGATGTATGTGATCTGTAATCAAATTTAACATATTTTCAGAGACCTGCATATTTCAATGAATTATGTCATGTTTTAACATGGCTATTACAAAAGCACTTCTAAAAATATAAAATTCTTTGCCCGTTTTAATTATATTAAATTTTTCTCTGTCTGTCTTTCTCTCTCTCTCTCTTTCTCATGTGGGGACACAAGTGTGGTGATCAGAGGACAATTTATGGGCATTGGTTCTCTCTTTTCATCATGTGGGTGCTGGCGACACACAGGTCACCACAACTGGCAGTGAGCACCTATACCTGCTGAGCCATCTCACCAGCCCCAGTCCCCAAAACATTCTGACACACTTTAACTAGAGACTCTTAGTTCTCAAAAACTGTGAGTTCTGCTGGCATCTGTATCTACTTCACCAGATAAGAACAATAAAGAACAGTTTTATGGGTGTCAAGAATTTGGGGGCTGAAAGACAGGGGCATTGCCCAATAAAATTATCCAATAAAAAATAAAAAATATCCAATAAAAAGTGTGGCCACAAATCTTTGCATAATCAATACACATCACAATATGTTCTGGAGGTGTCTTCTTAGGTCTGCATATTTTAAGAAAGAAACTGTCTGGAAAGTGAATGTGGTCTGGGTGCAATATGTGAAATTTCCAAATAATCAAAAATATTACGTTGAAAAAAATAACAAAGTAGGCATGCATTAAGAAAGGAAAAAAAGGAAGGATGGAAGGAGAGAGAGAAGGAAGGAAAGCTCTCTAGAGACTTTTATCAACAAGTGTGACCTCAATATGAACTGGAGGAAGACCAGCTCACCAAAGCTCCCAAATCGTCACTGCTAGAGGGAGGGTACCACTGTCAAAGCCTCTTTTCAGAGTATTACAGCTGTTCTCCTCAGGAGGTCTGTCCCACAAATGCCCGCCACAGGGAGCAATTCCTTCTCCAGAAACTCAGGGTCAGTTCTTTCCCAGGCTGATCCTGCTGAAGCTGGCCATTCCTCACCCCTCCTGGAAATTCTGAGCAAGCCTGGGCATCTAGACAGGGTGGCTCAGAACCTACAGGTTAGAAGCAACAGCTGTTTCCATGAGACAGCCTGAATGGAGATCAGGGAAGAGTGTCAGTGATTATCAGTCTAACCCCTCAGCCTCCACTGAAGACAGAAAGCCACTTTCAGCTCTTTATTTAGAAGTGGGGGAGTCGAGACAGGGTTTCTATGTGTAACAGAGTTGACAGGAACTAGCTCTGCCCTGCCACTTTCAATTCTTCTATTCGGCGAATAACTAACTGCTTTTCCCTAAGTAGAGGGAATAATCTAAGGGCTCTAACTTTTATCCTGACCTGGAACTCCTGTCTGATACTAGACTACAGTCCTGAATACACCAACCACAGAAAGACAAGCGCTGCTGGGAGTGAAGGCTCCCAGCATGCCCTCTGGGACTTACACTGGGGTTTCAATAAAGGATTCCAGGCTCTGAATCCTTCAGGCTGGAGCTCTGAAGTTCATTCCCGAAAGAGGTAACTTGGCTCAGTTCCAAACTGGGCTAATGCCATAAGGCTGCAATGCACTGACAGGGTGAACCGTAGTATTCCTAGAGTATACCTCCCTATGGGACCAAGTTGTATGTGGCAGCATGACCTAAGGATCAAAAACAGTCACCATCTGTCATGCCAGCACACTGATTCCCCCCTCAAAGTGCAAGTCCTGGACCTCCCACAGGCCTTCCTAACAAGGTCAGCCAAGAGAACAAAAGATACAGGGAGGCAGATCTCTTCTACAGGGTCCTCTACAACCAGCTCCCCCCTCCCCCGCAGTGTCAAATGCTTGTAGGAATTCATTTTCTGTTCTCATCTTTGTCAGCTTTACAAGGGACAGGGGAAGAAAGGGCCTTTGCTGGAAGAAAAACTCCCCAGGCATCCAGAGGAAACGCCTTCACTGAGATCACATCTTTCCTCAGAGGAAAAGACACCACAAAGACTGATATTCTTTACTGAAGCTCATTTCGGTTACAGGGAATTGGGGGTAGTGCTAGCATGGCCTGTTCCCAGTAGCATCTTATCCACAGCTCCACTGCAGTTCTGGCAGGTACAGAATGATACAAACTGCCTGAACCACTGCTCCCAAACAGATTTTCATGTTCTGTAAAAGAACTGATGCCCTCCTGCCCCTCATGATGCACTTGACCTTGGACTCTGGCTGCCCTGGCACCTTAGATATGAGAAATGATTCCCAGAATCCTCTGGGAATTGTGTAACTTCATCATGTTTGCATTTTGTTTGTTTTTGCTTGTTTGTTTGTTCTGAGGCAGGCTTTCTCTGTATAGCCTTGACTATCCTGGAACTCGCTCTGTTGAAAAAGATGGCCTCAAACATATAGAAATTGACCTGTCCCTCTCTGCCTCCCGAGTGATGGGATTAAAGGAGTGCACTACCACCACCTGGCTCATCAATAATGTTTACTGAGCACCATCTTCATGCACAAATAGCTAAGGTGAATTCTGAGTGCCTAGAAGAAAGAGTGGTGTCCTTTTTCTTGCCTGTCATTCCAACTAAACCACCCATTCATTTACAGGGGTTTTCAAAATCAGTTCAGTTCTCACATTAAGTGTGTGGACGTTACTCTCCCAAAGTGTGTGGAGAAGCAAGATTTCTGTTACTCTACCCTGGAAAAAAAGGAAATACACAGACCCCCAAGAGTCTTATCCACTAATCAAATAGCTGCAGAGTGTCAGAACTTGTAAAAGTAGAACCTCAACAGCTAGTGAGGAAGCAGGGCTAGGATTCACATCCCCCAGATAAAAGGCATGTTTCTCCTGAAATTAGGCAAGACCAAGAGTCACTACTGTACAGGGCTACAACCCCTGGCTGAGTCACTACTCCGCACAATACACAGAAAATAAACTGTAGCTACTATTACAAACCGTCTGTGATACGTCTTCATTACTGAGTGCGTTTAGATGTTCTCTTTTTACCTTGGTAACATGCACTACATTAAAACATGTCACGCTGTCTTTAATGTAAGAATCTATAGCAGGTCCTTACAGCAGAGCTTCACTGGTTAAGCTCTCAATAATCCAGAAGCCTACTTTTGTAAGCCTACAATGGTGAGCTCATTATCCCTCACACTGATTGGTCTAGTGGCAGCCATGTGACTCATCCCACATGATCAATCAAATAGTAGGGGAGTCTGTCAGATGCTTTCAGAAAAGATTCTGCCCCTGAAAAGAGAATGGTATAAGTAACACATTTATACTTTATAATGGCCCTTTGAAAATTGATTTGGAGTTAAAATTCATTCAGGCAGTTATTAAACAGGTGTTGACTAACTGTATTCTGTGCTGGATACTGTAACGGCTCTTCCTGTCTCTACCAGACATTCTGAGGAGAGGTGTGGGATCTGCCCCTTCCTTTCATCAGCTTAGACATTGACACTGTATGACATAAGGTTAGAGCAGAGGCCACCATCTTGTACCTAAACAGAAAAAACCACAGAGATTCTGCCTTGGATTCCTCACACCACTGAGCCACTATTCAACCCCTCAACCAGAGACATGCCATAAAGATGCTATGACTGCACATAGTTTAAATTCAGGAAGCTTCAGTCAGACAACTACAGGTATAAATTGGCACTCCAAAAGGTTGTACACTTTATTCAGTGAAGCCATTGGCGGGTACCCTATAGGAACCACAAACCTGCAGACTTAAAGCCACTCAAGACCAATAATGCATGTTCAGTCAGAAATCTATATTCCTTGAAGCCAAACCCTAAAATAGTGTGCAATTAGGGATGGAGGCCAGGTTCTCTACTCATGCTCCCTTAGTGCCTCTAGGAATGTGGCTTGATGATCTGACCCCTCTCATCACAGTTTGTATGAAGTACAAAAACCACTGACGTCTTCCATGTTGGGGGGGTTTTGTTTGCTTTTTTGTTTCGTTTTGTTTTGGACAGGGGAGCCTCAGCTCTTGTATCTTATCTTAGCATCTGTGCAGAGATGATAGGAAATAGGTAGTGGCTGCCCTGTGCTTTTTACCACAAATGAACCCTCTGTTGATCACAACTTCCTCTGCTCCTAGCTCCTCCACCCTACACAGGCTTGGAGGTATACAGCCCTTCACTCAGCAGAATGCCAGAGTGTGGACAGGATGCAGACCTTCACCACATTTGTAGTGTTTCTAACAAGCTTCTGTTCTTTCCAACTCTCACCACAGGCTCCTGCCCTGCCTCTCCTCGCAACCAGTCCAACCCAGTTCTGTTGAGCCAACATAATGGGTTCTACTTCAGCGAGCAGCTAGACAGCTTCTACAACCCACCATGCAGTTAGCTGCCAACCGGCTTAACGCAGGTGTTTCCCTTAGTAGGTATTTATATGTAGTTACTGTGTAACTACCTAGGCTGTGTGACTAAAGCATCTTCATCTGGTGGCTGGGGGTGGGCAGCAAGTTTGTGCATTTTAAGTGGGAGCTGCAGTTCTGCATGCCAAGGCTTCTGTGGCTCCTTGCTGGGGAGGAGTGACATTCCACTGGAGAGGTTGCAATATTCCCGAAGCCAGGACCAGGCTAGAGCAAGGAGGTGGCATGGACAGCAAAGACGTCATAAATTTAGATTATGGGCTTGTTTTAAGTGCTCCTTGTAGTTTTCTTATAATGTCTGTCTTTAGTGAGGCTCACTGGGCATGGAAGTTATGCTCCCTGAGCTTAGGTGAATTGAGAAAAATCTTTTTCTGTGAGAAAGCACAGGAGCAGCGCAGAGAGGCGTGGCTGGGCTATTTATCCGGGTTGACTTCAGGAGCCTCCATGGCACATAAACACTTGGGGACCAAAGAAACAATGGAGAAAGCTCCTAAAAAGACTATCACCATGCTTCCCTCCACCCTTACAACAGGACATACTTTTTAAATTATTACTACATTTTGCTTATTTAGTGTGTGAGAGAACACTTGGGTTTCTCTTTTCACTCTATGTACCCGAAGTTGAACTCAGGATGTCAGGCTTACTAGGTGGGCACAAAATGACCAAGACAACAGGCAACATCTCCCATCACCTTTCTAGCCAGCCATGGCCAGTGCCTCAGTTTACCCCACGAGAGTCATCAGTGGCCGAGAGGGCATATTTAATCGATTCTGAGGGTGGAGAAGGAGGAGACAGTCTGAAAAGTTCCAGCTTGTGAGACTTGCCAATCCCCATGATATAAATAATGGCTCCAGACTGCAAGCTTCCAGCTAAAACTGCTAAATTTGGAGCTGGCAAGAGACAGAGCTCTCCCATGTTGGCCCTTCTGGCTCCAGCTCATCAACAGGTACAGTGAACAATTATGTGTGGCCTCTTGAGAGCTCCACAAGCAGAAGGCAAGCCTCAAGAAGGGGTTCTTGTCCTCCGCCCATTCCTCCTCCCTTCTGGTAGGAATGGAGACATAATACGTTGGACTCCAGCTTTCATGTTGAACCCTAAGGAAGAAGCCATGTACTGAAGAACAGCAGCGTCCAACACAAAGAAGCCTTGGCCCTGATGACTATAGAATTGCTGGGGCAGGCCTGCAAACTTCATGCATGTTAAAAAAAAAAACATGAGAAAGATGAAAGTATCCAACTTACAAATTAAACTGATACTTCACATTTTCCCCTTCACAAAGGAATCTACCAAAGCATTAGACAGTTTTGATTTAGTTATCTGAAGCAAACTAATGTGACCTTAAAGCACTTATACTTGAAACAGCAACAAAAATGTTATTTTTTTTTTCTGGAAATGAGAAAGAGGGCAGAGAGGAGAAGATGAAGGTTTCCAGTGGGTGGATTAGACATAGCCTGATGGGAATGGCAGCATTAGCAGCAATGTAGAGGAAACAGTGGGGACAGCCCAATCGAGTCAGTAAATAAGAACAGATAATGGCTGAAGATCTCTCTCTGCCTGAGACATCCAGGAAAGCAGCAGAATCAAACAGTCTAGCAACAGTAAAAGGAGACAAGAATGAAACTTCTACTCACTGGCTCTCAAATAGGACAATTTGCATTTGCAGAGCTGTTTTCAGATCCCTGCTCTTGCTCTCTGCACGGACATCTAAGCACTGCAGCTGCAGCTACCTCTGTTCTCATCCTCGCTCTGCCATTTCCCAGCTAGAGCAAGCTGTCTGTCTGTCCAGCCTTGCTTTCACCTTTTGCAAAATTAGAGGAAACTGACTAAAGGACATAAGCCAATCATCTTCACAAATCAAAACTCTACAAATGAAAACTATGTAAAATATGAGATGTATAAGTATATGTCTCTCTGTGTGTATGTATGTGTACATGTGCAAAACTCAAAACTCTTGATATGTGGTGGCTGGGTGGTAGTGATTCACGCCTTTAATCTCAGGGCTCGGGAGGCAGAGACAAGCAGATCTCCGAGTTTGAGGTCAGCCTGGTGTACAGAGTAAGCAACCCTGTCTCAAAAAACAAAAACAAAAACCAATTTCTTGATATGCAATAAGTTGAAACTGATCAGTAGGTGGCATAGTTTTGAATTACAAATTATAACAAGTGGCAATATACCAACCATACATATTCCATATTTCCATAATCTGTGTCTTTCGCAGACCTGAAAGATCTCAATAAAATGTAGCACTCTTCTCCAACTCTGTGCTCTAAGTTCCCTCTCCACGTTCACGTCTGTGTCCAATACAGTTTCCACGGTTCTCAAGGAGCACCAATTGGATAAGAAGAATTCTACCATTTCCCTTCTTAAGTACAGGATTGATTTCCACAGACCATCTCATTCTTTATGCTACTCCATGGTCCAAATTCTAAATTGTATCCTCAAACTTTTTGAAATAAGCCCACCTTTGTAAAAGTAAGCCTACCGACCAACACATCCAATGGAGTTTCTATGGATTATCTTGGCAAGAAAATTTTCTTCACACAAAGCAACATTTATAGATATAAGACGTATACCTAAGTAAGCTATCTGCTTCCTTCAAATGTAATTCTCAACAAAAAGGAGCAGAATTGCTTTCAAAGTTCAATAGTCAACAATTAGGAGCCCTGGGGATACGCACAGAAAGTGTGGGGAACCACTGTGGATGGAGGCTCTGCATTGATTAGCAGTACAGGAGAATTCATTCTTTCATAGAAACAAATTAGAGATGATGGACATGGGTCAAAAATATCATAGGTAGAAACTCCTGTTGTTCATCACTGAAACACTGAAAACTGAGCCAGCCAATGCTGCAACTTCCATATTAATTTCATAACTTGCTTACTTCCAGGGGAGTAAGAGCAGAAATAACTATTGGAGTTTTAACAACACACATCCAGTAGAATCGTCCAGAGTATATGCACTTTGCATTTCTTAGGGCAAATACTTTAAATCACTTTAAATAAAGCTGAAAGTCAGAGAGAAAGAAATAAACTCACTTGTCAAACTCATCAAAGAGATCACAACTCTGCAGTTTTGAAAGGACAGTTCGAAAATATACCGCTGAAAAACAAATACAGCATTATGAGCAGAAGGCTAACCATATCTTCTCAAGAGTCAGCGAGTTACCCAACTCCCTAGCTCCCAGACTCTTTCTAAGCACCATGGCTGTGTTGGAAATGATCAGTGAAAAATTAACAACTTATCTACAGTTTGATCACAATACTCAAAAAGCACAATCAAAGTAGTAAATATTATGAAGTTATTTCCTGAGAGTGAGGATCAGTGTAAAAACAGTCACAAAGAGTAATAAAAATTAGCAGTCAGATGATTCTGAACCATAAAATGGAACTCAGTGAATTTAAGCCAATTAGTCAAAATCTCTGATACACATACATATGTGTGTATACACGTATATATACTTATATGTATATGTGTATGTATGTATATATATATGATTTCATATATTCCAAGCTAGCCTCAAGCTTTCTGTGTAGCTGAGGAGGTCTTAAAACTCGTGATCTTCCTGCCTCTCCACCTCTCAAGTGCCAGAATTACAGGTATGGACACAATACTTGGTTTATTCAACCATGCTAGGTAAGCACTATATCAGCTAAGCTACATTCTAGCCTTCTGCAAATTGTACACACACACACACACACACACACACACACACACATACATACATACATACACACGGACAATTTTAAAGCAGAATCAGTTGAAAAAGTAAAATATCACAAAATTATAACTGGCACCACTTGTTTTTTTAAGGCCTCCCCAAAATCTAAACCTTCTTCTACATAAGTCCCAAAAGCTCTCGATGAATGGGGAAAAATTGCTGTGTTGTTAAGAGGCGGGATAATTCCTTCTTGATTTAATGAAAATAAACACATACTAGTAAAGGTAAAATATTAAGGATCTAGACCTTGCTGATGAAATAGATGAGAGGAGAACTGGGGTTGGGGAGTCTCAGTCAGCAAAGTGCTTGTGCAAGTATGTGATCCTAGGTCAATCCCTGAAGGCCACATAAACAGCACAGTGGCCTATGCTTGCAGTCATTGCACAGGGGAGGCTGTGACAGAAGGAGACACAGATCCCGAGACTCGGTGGCCTGTCACTCTAGCCTACTTGGTGAATTCCAGGCCAGTGAAGGAGCCTGCCTCCAAATAAAGGAGGGGGGATCTGAGGAACGACATCTGAGATCTTCTTAGGACTTTCACATGTTCACATGTATATGCACATGTGTCTACACGAACACACAGGCAAAGGTGAAATGAAGGGGCTGGGAAGAAGTTGCCCTTTAAGGTTATCCTGCTAATTCTAAACTATAATAAAGTTAGGCATGTGAGCTAAGTCCCACTGTGACAGAACAGAGGGAAATCCATTTTCCCCAGTACCACCACCACTACCACAAAAACAGCAACAAAACAAAACAACAACAAAAACATCCAAACCACTTTTGCCACTACACTCCCTCTAAAAGAGTATTTATGTTTAAAACTTTATTTTTTTTTCTCTTTGCCCTGTCCCCAAATCATATCTCCTGGAAGCTATTTGGAAACAGAAACATGCAGCTCACATCAAATACCACACAAATTAAAAGGCAGAATAAGAACACTGTGACTGACCTGATGACTTTATCCCATAGGGTAAAACAAAATTATTGGTACCGTACATAGAAGTAATCCTTGCAAAATCAGATGTACACAGAAAGGGGTAAAACTGGGGAAACCTGGAAGGAAATAATAAAGCATGATCATGTCAAGTGTCTACTATTTTTTCAAACATCTTTGATCACAACTGAAACTTATTACAGAGGATGACTTAGGTTGGGTAAATATTTTTTAAATAATTAAGACAATACTTAAATGTTAGAGCTATGCAATTTTCAGGCACAGGAACCAAAATTATGTGACAGTGTAAGTAAAACCACCCTCTAAGTGACAGAGATAGTGAGGTCCAGGAAGTTGTATAGGTATTGATGCTAAGCTATTCCAAAATTTAAAAGGGCCGTATGAATAAACTGCACCTACTGTAATGGTTTTCTGTCTCTTTAAGAGACAAGCCACACCCACTCCCTCCCCAATCCGCTGAGGCAGGCTTATCTTCAGCCTCCAGCCTGAGCTCGCTCTCTTTTCCATCTTCCTCTCGGAGAGACAGCTTCGCTTCTGCCTCTCTCCCCACTTCGCTTTCCCCCTTCTCTGTCTCTTTCTCCTCCTCCTCTCCCTCCCTCTCTCTCTCTCTCTCTCTCTCTCTCTCCCTCTCTCTCTCTCCCCCCCTTCTCCCTTCCCCCTCCATAGCCCCCTGAATAAATATTCAACCTCACT
>LOJH01057111.1:0-11601 GCA_001685095.1 Ellobius talpinus | reverse complement strand
GCCAGGCCCGAGGGATGCCTCCATGTCCCGGTCCGCGGGAGCCAGAAGCCCAGACCCGGGAGGCGCCACCAAGCTCGGGGAATCTATTCGGCCTTGGGGACAGCGGTGGCTCCAGAGGGTGGTCTGAGTGGATGCAGGGCCAGGTTCTCTTACTTGGACACATTCCCTCCTCCCGCGTCCGTTTTTTTGATAAGTGACCCGAGGGACTAGAGGTGGTTTCGTGGAAAACTGTGACCTGGTTTGGATCTAAGTGCGATGGGCATGCTCTCTGGTTGGCAGGTTCCTAAATGGTGCTGAAGGACCAGGGACTCCTGCACTGGGGCATCACAACCAAGGGAAATGTTTGTATCAGTGACTTGGGCGAAGATTTGACAGGAAGCCAGCTGCAATTGTGGTGACCCAGAGCTAAGAAGAATGACAGTGTACTGTAGGTCATGATTTTCAATGATGGTGTTTGCTGGGCAAAGATTGCTTACACCAATGAGGTGAATGGCTCAAATAAAAAATGGTGAACCCTTGGCTGTCAGCTCAGGAGTTCAGGCCCGGTGCTCACCTTCGCAGTCACAGAGCCTCTCACCTGCTCCTTGGGTCTAAGTAGCCAAAACAGATGGGATGGATGCCTGACCACGGTTTCCAGAGTTGAGATCCTGGGTTCTAACCACAGCTTTGCTGGTTCCAAGCTGTATGACCAGGAACAAGTTTCTTAACCCTTTTAAAGGGTCTGGTCTTTCTCAGTGCAAAATAAAACAACCCCTTTCTTGTAGTACTGTGAGGCCGCATTGAGAAAATGCCGGTAAAGGTCTTAGCCAGTGGAGCTGTGCCCAGATCCAGGGCTTCAGGAGGCCTGCCGTCCGTGCCTCGTGCAAGTGAAGAATTTAGTTAAGAAAACATTCAAATACATCATAGGAAGGACTAGCAGGTTTCTGGTGGTCCCTGGAGAGGCTGCCTACCCCAGAAGTAAGGTCTTCTGATTCAAAATTGTGATTCAACTAAAAGCAAGACTCATGTTTCTCTAGGCTCTGTTCCCAAATGGAGCTAGAATGTTCCCCTCACCTGCCTGACTCTCCTCAGGCCTCTCCGCCACAGGCCCCCGCACCTGTCCATCTCTGTTTTGCAGTTAATGCTGTGGTTCTGGGCTGGCAGCATTGTTTTACAGTCAGGGAGACAGGTGACAGACCTGTGGGAGGTCAGCATCGTCCTGTGTCTGGTGAAGACAGGTTAGTGAGGGGGCAGGGCCCTAGGTATAGGTCTTTCAGAAAGTTAGGTGGAGTGGAAACCTGATGCATGGGAGGAAGCAGACAGACAGACAAATGTGGGACAGTAAGTTCCCCGGTGGAGGAACAGCCAATGCCAAGGCCGTGGGTGGTAAAAGAAAGCCCACGTGAATGGAGCATCGTAGGGCTGAGTGAGGAGTCGGAGCTGGTATGGAAGCTGACTGTTGCGCAGCTGCCCCTTTGGAGACTTCCTTCCCCTCTTTTGAGCTGCCCCAGCCTTGGTTTTGCCCTCTGCACGGGGCTTGTAACTGGTTCAGTCCTGTGTTTGTATCTGGGCCCAGAGTGTTGGCTTGCCCAAGATCTAGACCTCAAGGGCACCTGGGTCTTCCCCCACGCTGGGCACACTGCCTCACTCACAGTAGTTAGGAACGCTGACTATGTGACTGTTGGGAGGGCATTTTGTTCTAGGGACAGGAGATGAGATAAGGCACCCGTTCATCAGAGCTGTGTGTCAACTTCTAGGTGTAAGGTGCCAGGCTCTGGTCCCTCTGTCAACAAGAGAAAGAAGAGGGGACTCAGTCCACCCTATGATGACAGGTAGCTCTGTCCTATTTCTGCTGCATGCGAGGGCAGCAGCATCGTCTGCCTGGGAAACAGATTTGCTCTTTGCTTGTGTGTGTGTGTGTGAGAGAGAGAGAGAGAGAGAGAGAGAGAGAGTGTGTGTGTGTGAGAGAGTGTGAGAGTATGTATGTGAGAGAGTGTGTGAGAGTGTGAGTGTGTGAGTGTGTGTGAGAGAGTATGTGAGAGTGTGAGAGAGTGTGTGTGAGAGTGTGTGTGTGAGAGTATGCGTGTGTGAGTGTGTGTGTGTGTGAGAGAGAGAGAGTGTGTGTGAGAGAGCGAGAGAGATGTTAAAGAATCAAATCCAGGGCTCTGTGCCTGCTAGGAAGGTGCTTTAACACAGCTAGACGTTCTTTGATGGAAAATTTGGGCGTCTCTGCCACAGGAGTGTCCCTTAGCTGGTGACCTTGGGGCAGAGGTCAGGAGCCTGTGACCCACCCTTGGGCCTTCCCCTATCTCGGTTCTTCCACCTACTATTGTGGAAATATCTACTTCTCTTTTCCCAGCCCTCTGGCCTGCAACAGAGCTGAGAAGACTTTCTCCAGCTTTACACTGCTCTCACTCTGGGCTCTAGAGGGAAGGATGAGAAGGATGAGGATGCGGAGTAGGAGGACGGAGGAAGTGTGGAGGTGTGGCTGCAGTCAGTAGCCCGTGCTGGAGAGGAGCTAGAAAGTCCAGGGTTAGGCTACACAGCTGTGTTCTACTCTGGAAGCAGAGGCTAGGTGCCCAGAAGTGTCTAGGAAGGAGCCAAATGTCTGGAGTTAATCTTTTCTTTTCCTTTTCTTCGTTTTTCTCTTCTTCCACCTCCTTCACTTCCTCCTCCTCCCCTTCTTCCAGCTCTTTTTGTTTCCTATGCTGGGGTTGAACCTAGGACCTTGCCTTTGCCAGGCAAGCCTTTACCATTCTCTTCATCCATTCTATCTTGAGATGGGTCCTCACCAAGTTGCCCAGAGTGGCCTTCAACTCCTTCTGTAGTCCAGGCAGGCCCTGAGGTTGTTATCTTCCTGTGTTAGTCTCCTGAAAAACTGGGGTTACAGGCTGCATTAAGAGGCCTGTCTTGGGGGATGACTTCTCTGTATGTGCTCATGTTAAGACTTCCAGGGAGGATGCATAGCAATGTGTGTGCTTGGATCTGTTTTCTGAGTCAGGTCTCACTGTGTCGCCTTGGCTGGCCTGGAACTCACAGGGACCCCCTGCCACTGCCACCTAACTTGTCCTGGTATAAATCCCTAGATTTTAAACCTCATTACAGCTGCCGGTTTAAGAGATGCATGCCAATTAGACACAGTCATTTCTTCACTGAGAAAGGAGAAGCACGGAGAGACTGAGGTGTTTGTTGAGGGACTGATGTTCTGGAGCCACGATTTGAACCTAGGTACCTGGTACCCTTCACCTCACTTCTAGAAGTTGGCCTTCCTGATTAGGAACTGGGTTCCCATTCTAGGAATTCCTTGCTTAGGTTAGGAGTGTGGGTTCCTTAAGACCAGGGAGACTCAGAGAGTCTTACTGTCTGGGTATCTCTAGGCTCTGGGGCTGAGCTGGAACCCTGGAACAAGGGAGAGGTGCTTTGCCTGGCCTCGCAGGGGCCACTTTCTCTCTGGTACCCATCTGGTACCCATCCCTGTGTTCCCAGGGACTTCAGGTAAGAACAGCAGGAAGCGGTGGTATAGTGGCAGTGGCAGCATGCCTTCTTGATTCTGAGATACCCAGATGTTGTTCATAGCTCCTGGCCACCTTCATGTCCTTGCCTAGATTGTCTTGTCCTTTTGGGACCTGGGTCCTGCCTCCATTCTGACTCTTAGTTTCCCCAGCTATGTTGTTTAAGGAGCATGTCCTTGATGGCTGTTTGCTCCTCACTTCATGCTAATTCCCTCCATAGGCCACCATGGACAGAGGCCAGTCCCTGCCCCTCCCTGGTGACTTGGCTGCATCCCTGTGCCCCAAAGGCTGAGGGGATGGTGAGTGTTGGCAGAATCCTGTTGGCCCATCCAGAATGGTAAGTACTGCTGCTGTCCTTGGTGCCCTACTGGGGCCCTTGAGCAGTGGGGTAGGATGGGGGCAGAAGTGGGTGCAGGGCTGCCTGGAGAGGATGTGGTCTAGGGGGCTGGAGGGGGAAGCCCTGCCGAGGCGGCAGGCAAGCGAGGTTGCTAAGCATGGGAACATCTGATTTCTTCAGAAGTGGGGTGATGCGGGGGTGGGGACGGGGAAGCCTTATGTTCTTAACAGCTTAGGCTGGAAGCTCTGGGTCCAGGGCTCATGGGTGGATAGGGAGGAGGTGACAGCTGCTCTCAGGGCAGCCTGTGTATGGTTCCAGGAAGCTGAAGGGTTGGGTGGGTAGCTGAGGACTGGGAGCACAGCAAGGGCATGTGGGTTTGGGGGTTGGCCTGTTTCCAGGGTGTAGGTACTGCACCAGGGAGGTACAGGGCCTGGACTATACCTCCCAAGCATGGGACCACTCCTGTCACCATGGCGTTATTCATCCAGTATTCTTGAGAAGGAAAATCCCAAACCTGTGGCCATCCCCAAGGTGTGTCCTTGGCCATCTGATTTACCCTTCCACTTTGAGAGAGTTGCAGGGGATGTGATGGCCCTGCAAGAATCCAGGCGTGTGTGGCTCAGAGGCTGGCTGGTGGCGGAAGACAGCCTCCTGCAGATGGGCTTTCTTACAGGGTCCCTGAGACCCGAGGCACTGGGACGAGGCTAAGGGAACCCAAGATTTGGTCACCATGCCTAGGGGAGCTAGAATTCAACTTGGTGACCTGGCGACCTGGACATAGGCCTGGTACTCTCTCCCTCTTTCATTGGCACATGGGTCCCTGTTCAAGCAATAGTCCTTCATGTTTGGGAAACTCTAGAGCAGAGGGTCTCAACCTTCCTAAGGCTGTGATCCTTTAGTCCAGCTCATGTGCTGACCCCAAACGTAAAATGATTTTCGTTGCTACTTAATCACTGTCAATTTGCTACTGTCATGAAACGTAATGCAAACATTTGTGGGGTTTTTTATAATTTATTTTACTTTATGTGTATTAGTGTTTTTCCTGCACATATCTCTGTGTGAGGTGTTGGGTCCCCTGGAATTGAAGTTACAGACAGTTGTGAGCTGCCATGTGGGTGCTGGGAATTGAACCCAGGTCCTCTGGAAAAACAGCCAGTGCTCTTAACCGCTGAGCCATTTCTCCAGCCCCACATTTGTGTTTTCCAGTGCTCTTAGTTGATCCCTGTGAAAGGTTGTTTGGTCCACAGGTTGAGAACCACTGCTCTAGATGCTTGTAAGACCAATCATTGGCTCCCTCAGCATCCTCAGCCCTGTTGCTCCATGCAGAGCTGGTGATTATGGGGCAGGGTCTCGTGGAGGTAGCTGGAGTAGGAAACGGGGTGTGAGGTCAGCCTGGAGGGAAGCAGGGGAGGCCTAGGGAACAGCTCCTGGGAGCTGGGCTGAGTGCGCACCTGAATCAGTGTCTTGTTGGCAGTGGGCTCTGTAACACCAACTTGGGCTGGGGACAGGGAGAATTACTGTAAGTGGAAGAGGCGTGAGGCCCTGGTCAGCAGAGGAGATCTGGACTCTGGAAGCACGTGAGTCAGGATGGCAGCAGGGGCCAGGTGTCTCCCTTCTCTTGGCCCATGTTTCTACCCCCAGCCCTGACCTGGCTTCCTGAACACCCAGCCTTCCCACTGGGGGCAGCATTCTTGTTTGCCCTGTTGTCTGGGTGATGTGACTGAGTGGAACTCCCATGTCAAATACATTGCCAGTGCTGCCCTGAGGGGCTGCCAGCCAGAGCCCTGTGAGTGCTAGAACTGCTAGCTTTGTGACGTGGGCACCTGTTTGCCAGGCCTGGGCACGGGCCCAGGGTCACGCTCACTCTGGGGCTCCCGTCAGCTGACTATTCTGGGCTCTTGCTGACCAGGGCCAAAGTCAGGCCCCCAGCCAAGAGGGCCCTGAGGCGGCTCTCCCGGTCCCCAGAGGCCAGCTCTGGTTTCTGCTATATAAACAGAAGAGGACCCACTGGCTAGGGGACAGTTCCCATCCAGAGTCTGCTCTGTCAGTATATGGCCTCAGCTGGGAAGGGCAGGCTGTCCCAGTTCCCCACTGGGTTTCTCGAAGCTGTGGAAAGAGCCCCACTAACCCTGGATTCTTCCTTTGTTGTCTGGGGTTGTGAGGACGAGAGCTGGTAAGTTTGAGGAGTGGGGACACTGAGGCACAAAAAACTGGCCTGCTTGGATTTCCTTTTCTACTCTGCCCATCTTGCCAGATGTTTTCCATTGTGAACAGCATGCTGAGTCCTTTGGCTTTGAGGGGAGGGAAAAGAAGATGACTAAGGATGTTAGACAGTCGTGGAACTGGAACTGTAGCATGGCCGCACTCGGTGATGGAAATCAGACCTGGGGATACTTCAGGACTGACAGTGGGGACATAGGGGAGCGATTTGCCCTCTCCTCCCTCCGAGAGACTGGCCACAGGTTGTCCATTGGCCTGGTGGAGGCCTCTAGGTTGCTCAAGTAGAGGGGAAATAAAGTGAGCTAGATGCCTGTCAGGGGATCTCAGGGTTGCTCTCTGGCTAGGGACCCAGGCTCCCTGTCCTGTTGGGCTATCTCAAGATTGCTTTCTGAGTAGGGACCTGGGCTCTCTGTCCTGTAGGAACCGGCCACTGGGATGAGGGGTAGATCTCTTGCCGTTCCCCATCTTGCTCACTCTCCTTACTGTCTGTCCTATCTGGGAGCTGAGAAGCAGGGTTGTACTGAAGCCAGTTAGCCACAAACACGCTCCCTGGGACCTGGGCCAGAAGCAGCCTCTTACGTGGGAAGCTCCCACACTCTCCTCCTCCTTCAAGTTTCCCCTTCTGAACAGGGTCTCTAACTGAATCCAGAGCCTGCACTAAAAATACTTTAACAATAGGAAAGTGTGGCGGCCTTCCCTGCTCCCTTATCAGGGAGGCTTTATTTTGAATTTGGCTTTGTGCTGAGGAGGTTGGGTGGGAAAGAGACCTTGGATAGGGCTAAGGAAATTTGGTGGGTGTAGGAATCCTGGTCGGACACCCTCCCAGGTGGAAAACTGGCTAGTAAAGGTGCACCCAAAGAGCTTGTTGGGGGGGGACAAATGAGGCAGCCTTTCTCGAGGACTTTGACCTCCTCTATGCTTTCCTACTCAGGCTGCCAGTCCTTGTTGAGGTCTAACCTTATTCCTATATAGTGTATTAATTTCTTCAGCCTGGGAGGTAGATGGGGTAGAAAAGTCACAGGATTGCAGGAGGCTTCTGTGACCATGCTGACTTCCTTCAATGATCAGTTTGCCGCCTCCCGCTAGTGTTAATCTAGCACCACCTGCATTCCTCAGTGAACATTTTGCATTGCTCCTGTTTTCTTTCAGCCCCTCAGAGGGGAGGCGCTACTGTTTAGTTCTCAGAGAGGGAGACCGTAACCCTGGTCCCTGTCTGTCCCTTCCACTCTCTGCTACAGATTTCTGACATCCAGGTCCGAGTGCTCTGTTGGGTGTTCAGCCTTTCCCTCCAGTGAACTGAATTCCCCACCCATGGAACTTACAGTGTTCACATGGGAAATGATTTTGAAGGGGCCAAGGGACTTGGCCAGGTTTCACTACAAGGAGATTTGCTGGATTGGAGCTCTTCCAGAGCTTGCCTGTATTTGAGGGAGCAGGGTGCATGCTTTATGGGCTAACCTGGGAACTCAAACTGGAAAACCTGTTTTGTGGGGGAGCAAAAATATCTGGTCACTGCAGGGCCTGGAGAAGGACCAGGGGATGAGAGCCAGAAACCTGGTCTTGATCCTTCACCGAGGTTCCCAGAGCTGCCATGGGAAGCCCCTGGGGCAGCAGGTAACACTGCCCACTGCTAGGGCAGGAAGTGGAAGTGGCCTGGTCCTGGCAGCATGGGCTGAGCAGGGGAAGCTCCTGGGGCCACTTCTCAGTGGGAGGAAACAAAGCTTACTCGCCCCACCCCATGGGAAGAGCATGGAGGCTGTGGGTGGGGACAGTCTTAGTAAAAGTGGGGGAGGCTCCTGCCATCCACATTGCAGGGTGGGGCCCAGTCCAAGGGGCATCGGGGCATCGTGGCATCGTGGGAAAGGGCTGTGTGAGTCCACTTCCCCTATTCCCTGTTTACCCAACTGAGGAATGATGGTGGACGTTGCTAGCTCAGGCTATGTAGTGTTGTAGAGTAAAGACCATAAAAGAAAAGGCCTCTGCAAGGGGAGGTGGCCATCACCCTGGTCACCCTCCTGTTGCTCACACATAGGTGGGGATGGAGCTGAGCTTGAGTCTGTAATTCCCTATCATACTGTTTCTTCCCCCTCATCCTGGTTTTTTTTTTCTTTTTTTTTTTTTTTGAGGCTGAGCCTGAGTATGTGTACCAGGTTAAACCTGAACTCTTGGGGATCCTACCTCCGAGCTAGGATTACAGGTGCTTTTCTAATGTCATTATGGTTCAGCTCCTCTTAACTCCCTGTGTAACCATTGATAGAACAAATGTCTAATGAGAAACAGCTACTGTGATTTCAGAAACATACACTTGAATGAACTTGAACTCAGTCAAATCCAGCTGCATCTGCACCCACTTACACCAGTGGTCTCAACCTTCTGAATGCTGCGACCTTTCCTCATGCCATGGTGACCCCCAACCATAAAATTATTCTGGTTACTACTTCATAACTGTAATTTGGTTACTGTTAAGAATTGTAATGTAAATATCTGTGTTTTCTGATCCATGTGAAATTACTGTTCTACCCCCAAAGGGGTCGTGACCCCACAGGTTAAGAACTACTATCATAGGGTAAAAGCTTGTATGTAGTCTGGAATGTAGTCTGATGACTTCTCTAGAGCCAACACAATTGGGGCACAATCATCCAAATCAGGAACTGGCATGCTTCCAGCCCCATCACGGACTCCCATTGAGACACCTGTAGCAGGCTGTGGCCATAACTGCCTCTGTGGTGGATTTACAGGAATCCAGGTCAAGGCAGTGTGGTTAGCAAGAACATGGAACAGGAGTTAGAGGAATCTGTTTATAAAATGGAGGTTGTGATTTCAAGCTCAGTCAGGATGGGCAGGAAGAGGGCTAAATGGGTGGATTCGGGTTTGGTATCTTGGCCCAAAGTCTGGCCCTTTTTAGTATCTTGTTTCTGGACTTACCTCCCTACACCAGTGGGAAAAGACTTATTGGGAGTTGGGTGGCCCAGGAGCTGAAGTCAGAGGCCAGACAGGATTCCAGCAGTGGCTGAGCTAGCACTGCAGGGACAGCTGCTCCCAGGAATCAGCTGAAGGGCCTTGTAGGGCTGGGTGCTAGTGTGTATTGGTCGGGTGGGCCCTGCCGTGGGCCTGACTGCACAGCACTGGCTTGTGTCTGCAGACTGTTACCTCTCTTCCCTACCCTCCATGGGTTGCAGGTGTTCGTCTCTAGTTTTGGACACAGCTCCCAACATTACTCATTTCTCCTACCTCCAGTGAACAGTTGATCCTGGTGTGAGTCCTGAAAGCAAGATTTGATGCTCCTTTGAGAGGTTTCTGTCTAGTCCGGAACCAGGTTTGCTCTAGGTCTCCCAGAGATTGCATCAGTTATGAACCTATTTCCACCTCGCAGAGCCCTAGGCTTCTCTTCTTGAGCAGCCTCTGAGCAGCCTCGAAGCCTGACTTTTGCCTTTCTTCTCTCTGTGCTAGGCTGCATGCATCACTCTGGTACCTGCATGGGTGGCCCCAGCTATGTCTCCACAGAGGAGCTCGTTCTCCTTACTGATGACTTGGAGTGGAGTGAGCTCAGATCTCCAGCATCACACTTCCACACAGCGGCTGTAGTTCCTGTTGTCCTCCAGCTTTGGGGCAGCAAGAGGGCAGCCTCTACAGTGTGCAGTGGCTCGAGGGGTTGGCCTGGGTGACTGTGCAGTGTGGGGGTATCCATAGCGAGCTCCCTGGTGCTTACATGTCAGCTTCTACAGGGTGGTCTGTGCCACTTTGTG
Source organism: Ellobius talpinus (assembly GCA_001685095.1). Classification (NCBI taxonomy): domain Eukaryota; kingdom Metazoa; phylum Chordata; class Mammalia; order Rodentia; family Cricetidae; genus Ellobius; species Ellobius talpinus. The sequence goes on along the minus strand of LOJH01057111.1, from coordinate 1,807 downwards.
TAAAGGCAAAATGGTGGGGAGGGAGGAGGATGCTGGAACTCAAGCTAGAGCTAAGACTGGGCCTCAGCACACCCTGGTGAAGACAAGACAGTGCACCTGCTGTTGCTGGCAGGTACTAAAGCCATTTTGGAAGTAGAGCGAGGCATCCAGGGTTGGGTGGAGAGAGAAGGTGGGGAGCAGGGGACACAACCAGAGCAGGCATGCCACTCCTCATCGAACCCCTGGATCCTGTCTTCAAATGATAGCAGTGCCTTCCATACTTAAACAAGGCTCAAGGAGAGGAACATCTAACTCTGATGGTGTGAGGGAAAGATCCAGGATGATTCCGGTTTACACGTCCCTATCACACTTCTGCTTCCCCCAGGCTGCCTAACAGCTCTTTGGAAGGTGGCTTGAAAAAGTTCAGAGCTGTGGACTCAGTAACAGTAAGACTGCATGTTGGCTTGGGGGTTCTGGTAACTTCTGATCAGGTCGCTGAATGACACCAGCAGTGTATGAAAGCTCCTCCATATGTAGTGAAGATTTAGAAGGAAGCAACGGGCTAGTTAGGGAGGTCTTTTCTGGAGAGGGGATGGAATCCAGGTTACAAATGCCAGGCAAACATTCTAGCACCCAGCTACACCCTCAGCCCGTTTTTTAAAAAAGGGGTATGGCCAGAAAGGGAGGTCGTTGGGTATTCCCAGTTAAGGCTCCTATACCGGTGGGCTGGCATTGGTTGTGGTTGACAGCAGAAATGGGGAGTAGGGACAGACAGATATTTCAAAGAATTGCAGTTGGGGAAAGTTGGAGGATATGCTCTAAACCTCTGAGCCTTCTCTCCAGACGAGCGCTCCCCAAGCTTGGGCTGGGCACGGGTAAGGTGAGAGAGCTGAACAGAGAAATAGGCTCCAGGTAGCTGCAGCCTGGTCTGCACGTGAATAAAGTCCTGGAAGGCCCGGCACTGTCGCTCTCTTCCCTGCTGCTGGAGAGGCAAGGCAGGTGCCTCCATATCGGGACTGGGGCCAGGGAATTGGCAGGAGGGCGTGAAAAGAGCCCCTTGCAGATGGCCCTGGGTTCAACTCCAGTGTGCCACCACCCAGCTGAGTGACCTTGAGCAAATGTCATTATGTCTCTGAGTCTATTTATAAAATGGGGAAGAGTTGGCATGAGTTTGGAGATTTCTCAGGCTCCACCCGGTTCTGAAATTCGGCAGTTTCTCAACTAGGGTGCATCCATCCTGCCAAGGGTTAGGGAGGCCACTGGTGAGAAACTACCATCAGTTCGTAGCAGAATCTGTTGGGCCAGGACAAAGCCATGCCCTTTGGGAAGAGACTTTGAAAGCCAGATTGTCCTTCGCCAGGAGCAAGGCTAGGGTTCTAGTTGCCATCCCTGTGGCCAGAGACCTTGCTGGGCTAAACGCGTCAAGTGCACAGCATTGCCAGCAACGCTGAGGCAGGGGCACAGCCCACCTTCCCATCTCCTGGGTGTGTCCCAGAGTTGGTTGCCTCAGCTCTGGACTACTCTGTCGGCAGTGGCAGAGTGACACCCTAGGTGCCCAGGACAGGCTGGGAAAGGGGCAAAGGCGGAGCAAAGCTAGTAGGAGTGGGCAGGATGGAGCGGGCGCGGTAGGCACTGGGAGCAGCTGGAGGGGAGGAGATCCTGCTCCGGGGAAGCCCTGCGGGTGCGGCTCTACAACACCCCCTCCTCCCGGTCGGTTATTTCGGACCCCGGGATCGATCCCGGGTCCAGCTTGGGGAGCCTAGCAGGTCTGGAAGCTGCTATATTTAGCCCGCTCAACAGGCGAGAGGAAAACTATTTATAGATCAAA
>LOJH01057109.1:0-17894 GCA_001685095.1 Ellobius talpinus | reverse complement strand
AGGGAGGGAGGGAAGGAAGGAAGAAGTTTAAAAGACAAAACATAAAATAGAAAAAATAAGACACACTGCTTGCCTATGAGAAACAAACAAAAAGACTGCACTAAAAAGAGACAAAATCCAGGCAGGACAAATGTGAACTCCTGTAGCAATGTGTCTAGTAACTAGTGTGTGTATTGCTAACAATGTGTTCTAGTAGGCTTGGAGAGTCCCACCCAAATGGCCTTGGTTCTTACAATACATAAAATTTCTTCCTTGGAGTTTCTCTACCTGATCTCAACATCTATCCTCAAAAGAAAGCTCATGTTCTCAAAATCTCCAATATCCTGAGGTCTCATTTGAAATTTAGGCATTACTCTTCCAGCTTTACCATAACTCCTTCAGGGCTCTCTGCAGTGAATCTAACCTTGATACACACTTTCTAAACTCTTAAGCTTTTTTTCAAATATCTTGATGCTAGCTCCCAGTTCTTGTTACTTTTGTATTTGGCATCCCTGCAAAACCAGAACCACATTTATTAAGCCAATTTCCTCTCCGAAAATGTAGCCATGTTTTCCTGAGTCAAAACTGGTAGGGGCCTCTGAGTGCCTGTTTGACTGAACTGGCCAAAATTCTTCTCCTGGATCGCTGTTTTGTTCAGGGTATTTTTACAGCTCTCACTTTGTAGAAAACGTTTCCAAATGGGTTTAATGTTTTACCCACTTATCCTACGATTGAAAAAGAGTCTCCCTGAAGGTGGTCCCATTGCTCCAGTACAAAGTGCCTAGAATATCTTCAGCGGCACCAGTCTTTTCAACTGCTATAGTAGTTTTGCCCACAACTTAAAACATACTCTTTTCCTAGCTAAATCGTTCACCTCCGCATCGTGCTCTTCTACTTGTTCTTGATTCCCATTGTAAAGCCAGACTGCACAGATAACCAATGCATAGAATAGGTTAAATCGTAAAATGTCTCCTTTCTTTGTTAATGGATTAGTTAATTGTTTTGAAGTTATCTTCACTTAAATTTCCAGGACACGGACATAATTATTTGCTAGAATGTAATACAACTTCTCATCTACTTCCCACCAAGGTTTCTACCATATCTGGAGCTGCCTGGCTGCATTCTTCATCTTCTCCAGTTTGATTGATATTCTAGTGATCTGAATACAGCCCTCATCCCCAGAGACTTGTAAATTCATCCTGATAATGTGTTCTAATGGCCCAAGAACCACTTGATCATGTTAAGTTAAATAATAAGCATCTTTCTTAGGAACTGTGATTCTGAATTCGTTATCTTTGTGTTCTTATGTTCGATACCTTATAGAACATCTTAAGGAAGAAATAATATGTTTTGGCTCATAGTCTTACTTCACATGACAAGAAAGGCATGGTGGAGTTTACTACAGAGGCTTCTCATGATAACACAGACCAGGAAGCAAAGAAAGCCAGTTAGAGGTCAGGCTATAACCTCCAAATGCCTTCCTCTACGAACCCGCTTCAGTCATCCGAAAACCACCTTCTCTTCATAGCCTCCACAAACCACAAACAGTTCCAGAAGATGGAAAACAAGCATTCAAGACCTAAACATGTGTGGTGAATTGGAATTTAAAACACGATACTCTAGGAGGCAGTAGGACAAGGTAATAAACCCATAGGTTTTATCATTTGACCAGAGCTCAAATATTATCAATTCCCTTTAACAGATATACAACCTTGAGAAGGCAGCTTAGATATTCTAATCCTCAATTACTTTATATAGTAATGGAGATAGAATTGAAGATCATAGAGTATTTACAAAGACACAGAAAATCCTTTTATGATATTTACTGGATATTCACTATTTGAGAGATATTTTCTACTTATGTGTCTGAGGTTTTCAAGTACCCAATTTTATTTCTGTTTATTTTTTAAGCAAAGTTAATAATCCAGAGACTTGAGTCCTCCTTAAGAAGCAGGATTCAGAATTTCTATTTGTGGAAGACATATCATGCTAGTTTAGAGCAGCCTGGAGATGACTCAGAGGTCAGAAGCACAATTGCATTCACCCCTGACACAACTGAACAATGACTAATGACTACCTCTGGCTGTCTTGCTGTGAGGCCATGATAGAAATTATGGAGTTGTCAGCAGTAGAGACTGGGGTTACAGTTTCATATTGGCCATTCTTTATTATGTCAGCCTTGCTTGATCTTCAGATCTACTCCGTCCTAAGCATCTGTCATCTGACATCATCTGATATCATTCTGGGCAATGATGGGGTATAATCTAGTGTCCTCACCCTGCCCCTACATACAGAAGTTCAGATTGACTGTTTTATTCACAAAGAAAACAACTTGCATTCTGTAATATGTCACTGATACTTAATAATTATGGGGTTTCATAACAGGTCCAAATTCCAGTCGCAAGATCTTTGGCATAAACTTGGAACAAGTGGCTTCTCTTTGAATGTGCCAGCCTCTCCTTACCCGAGTTGCTTTGGAAAAGATGCTCATCTTTCGTTGTTGTTTTCTCCATTGTTGACACATCCATTATATATACAGTAGAGCACACTGTGAGTGAAAACTGGGGCATGGATGATGAAGGTGATTTGAGAATCACAGTCCTTAGAGGAGAAGGAATAAAATAAGAAGAATAAGGAAAATAAGGTGGAGGGGTAGGCTGGGGGGGCTGAAATATTCCAGACTCTTTTCTTCTCAGCAGGCTCATGACGCTAAGATCAAACCAATTTCCATCAGAATGAGAAGAGTTTTCTTAATATTGATTTACATGAGTTCACAATTTATTCATCGTCAAGCCTACTCCTTCTGAGATTGGATATATGAGAAGAACTACAGATTTGGAATTTTCCCCCTTTTGTCATGAGGATGCATTATTGGCTTCTAGCTGAAAATAAGTTTCCTTTAAAGATTGCCTCAACATAAAGTAAAGAAAAGTGCTCTAGGTACCAACTGATAGATGGTTCCATTTAGAATTCTCCTAAACAGACAGTGATGGGTATGGCTGAATGGGTAGGAGCACTCATTATTGTCATCAGAGTCTGCATATCATCACAGTGTGTAGAACTCAGCTCTTCTGAACATAGGCAATATCAGAGACTCAGGACTCAATTTTGAGTCCTCTATTAGAACAACACAATTCCATTCTGGGTTATAGGAAATAGATGGTTGAGAGATGAAAGGGCTAAGGTCTAGGTTTTGGTGGCTGAAGTATTTCTAATGATATTTCTTGAAATGTGGTCTTTTAAGTATCTGTATGGACTGCCCAAATATTATGTGAGAACTTTAGAAAGAAGATAATGAGTTAAAATTACATATGGTAGCACAAGCCTGTCCTCTAATCCCAGAACACAGGAGATAGAAGCAGGGAAACGGGAGGATCAGAATGCCAAGGACACTTTCAGCTCTACAATGAATTCAAGGGCAAACTGCCTCATTATTATTCCTGATAATCCCAGTCAATATATAGTTTTGGAAGTCTAGTTTCAAAATGTATAAAAATAGTAAAGAATCCATTTACCTAAATGTAAGATCTTCAAGTTTCTGCAAGTAAAGTTTAGGGTTTTTACTCATGTTGCTCATTTATTTGTAGGAATTATTCCTTTTCATTGAAACAAAATTCGCAACTTCTTCCTGTGCTCAATATCTGCTCAGCTTTGAAAGGGACAGACAGTTTGGGAATTCCTCATCTTATGTACCAGAATGCATGCACCTGATTTTGCATCTTAAGATGGTGAAGTCAATGGAGTCAAACTCAATGTCTGTGTTCTAGAGACTGTCCTCCCACTTTCCTCCATAACTTCTGGGGACAGAATGCTCTGAAGCTCCCTTTTTTTCTAACTGTGTCTTCTTCATCCCAATACCACTGAGACAAGCTCACCCCATCCACCACAGGCTAATCAATGCCACCTGCACCACATTCCCCACTTATTATCACATTTAGACAATGGGCTCACACAGATTTTTGGATATAACCAAAGTAGGTGTTTAAAAAGTAAAAAGTTAAAAGTGAAAGGAGAGATGAATACAAGTTAGATGGGCTCAATTCCTCAACTGAAGTTTCCCCTACTCAGATGACTCTAGTTCGTTTCCTTGACAAAAACTAATCGGCACAGGTATTGAAGAAGAAAAAAATTGAACACCTAAGTGATGTTTTGTGAAACAGACTTCAAATCTGAAAACATTCAAAACACATATATGATGAATATGAGATATAGCAGAAATATATGTGAGGCCTTTATTCCTGACAATGGAAACCACAGCCAACACTGTATAAATGATGAATAATTAGGAAGAATAAAAACCGGTAGAGAATTCTGAGAACAGAAATCTCATTCAAAATGCATGGAAGGAGCCAGGCAGTTGGTGTGGGAGAATGGTCTGTATTCTATCAATTATATTTTAAGTAAATGATGATTGGCCAGTAGCCAGGCAGGAAGTATAGGCGGGACAACCGGACAGGAAGTAGAGGTGGGTCAATGAGAACAGGAGAATTCTGGGAAGAAGGAAGCCCATTCCTCTGCAGTTGTGAGCCCCCCACAGAAGAAGCAAGATGTGATTGCCTTGCTGGAAAAAGGTACTGAACCATGTGGCTAGCATAGACAAGAATAATGGGCTATATAAGTTAAAAGAGTTAATAAGAAGCCTGAGCTAATGGGCCAATCTGTTTATAACTAATGTAGNAGAACAGGAGAATTCTGGGAAGAAGGAAGCCCATTCCTCTGCAGTTGTGAGCCCCCCACAGAAGAAGCAAGATGTGATTGCCTTGCTGGAAAAAGGTACTGAACCATGTGGCTAGCATAGACAAGAATAATGGGCTATATAAGTTAAAAGAGTTAATAAGAAGCCTGAGCTAATGGGCCAATCTGTTTATAACTAATGTAGAACTCAGTGTGATTTTCTTGAGACTTAATGACTGTGGGAACTGGGCAGGACAGAAAACCTCTGACAATAGTCAGTGGTGGCACATGCTTTTAATCCCAGCACTCAGGAGGGAGAGACAAGCAGATCTCTGTGAATTCGAGGTCAGCCTGGTCAAAAAGAGCTAGTTCCAGGATAGTCTCCAAAGCTCCAAAGAAACCCTGTCTTGGAAAACTAAACAAATAAAACACCAGAATGCATGGAAGGTCAAATCCATATTCAGGGCAGCCAGCAACTCCCAAGTAGAGTAAAATAAAGAAATATGTTTATATTATCATCGTTAGTTAGAACCCACACCAGGACCTAATGCAGGTAAGTTCAAGATGACCTTGTGTGAAGACAGAAATTTTACACACTGCTTTAACTAAACTTGATTTTATTGACATCTAAAAAATTTATATGGTCAGTATCAAGTGAACACTCTTTTAAATTGAATACTACACCTTCAGCATGTTAAACTAAATATGGGTCACTTAGAAAATCTTATCTGGGCATGTTAATAGAAGCCTTTAATCCCAGCACTCTGGATACAGAGGCAGGTTTGAGTTGGAAACCATCCTGAACTACATACAGAGTTCAGTTCTGCAGGGGTACATGGTGAGATTCTGTATAAAAACAAATAAATCCCACCCACTTAACATATTTAAAAGAATATAAGCAAAATATGCATTATAGTTAGAGCATAATCACTGCTGAAAGTCAATACCCAGAAAAATCTCTGAGTTTTTACAGAAATTTACAGCTATTTTTAAATTTTTTTTGCTACAAGCATGAATAAAGAGAATTTGGAGAAGTGGGAAAGTAGAAGAGTTGAAACAATTTTTCTGCGTGTTTTGTTTTTGTTTTATTGTTTTTATTTTGTTTTGTTTGTTTGATTGATTTGGTTTGATATGATTTATTTTTTTTAATTTTCTTTTTGAGAGGCACTGAAAGAGTAAGGAGAGGATATGGAGGAACTGGGAGTTGAGCAGAATCAGGGTACGTGATGTAAAATTCCAAAATATTCAATTAAAAAATTACGTTAAATTAAAAAACCTCTTTCTTCAAAACAAAAAAAATATAATAAATAAATGAACAAACAATTGGGAGAAGTTGGGCGAGGGTAAACATATTAAACTACATTTTTTTCTTTTCTTTTTTTTAAAGATTTATTTATTATTGTGTACACAGTGTTCAGCCTCCATGTATGCCTCCATGCCAGAAGAGGGCACAAGATCTCATTACAGATGGCTGTGAGCCACCATGTGCTTGCTAGGAATTGAACTCAAGACCTCCAGAAGATCATCCAGTGCTCTTAACCTCTGATCCATCTGTCCAGCCCAACCTTCCTAATTTCTGTAGGACCATTTCTGCAAGGGAATCTGTTGTTTTAATACCTCCAGGGTCTGATCAACCTGNGTGTTCAGCCTCCATGTATGCCTCCATGCCAGAAGAGGGCACAAGATCTCATTACAGATGGCTGTGAGCCACCATGTGCTTGCTAGGAATTGAACTCAAGACCTCCAGAAGATCATCCAGTGCTCTTAACCTCTGATCCATCTGTCCAGCCCAACCTTCCTAATTTCTGTAGGACCATTTCTGCAAGGGAATCTGTTGTTTTAATACCTCCAGGGTCTGATCAACCTGGCTACTTATTTGGGAAAGCATCAGAAGAGGCAATTTAGACAAACCATTGGTACATGCCCACCAAGTATTCCCAGAGGCTTGGTAATATTGCTGTTATCCAGATGAATTATTGTATAATGTTTTGATTAAAAATAATAATAGCAGAAAAATAAGCAAACAGAAAAGTTTTTTAAAAAATTATAGTTCTGTGAGAATTTTATTCAATTTGCTTTGACTATATTTAGCTTCCTTCACTGCATTCTTCCCCGACCCATTCCCCTTCCCATCTAAAATTGCTTCCTTTTTCCTCCACCAAAAACAATTTTAGCAAACAAGATACATCTAGTTTTAAATTCATAGAAAAGTATGGTGTAAAATCAATTATCTAAGATTCTACTAAAACAAAAAAGGAAGCAAAACAAGTACACAATTTTGAACCAATTGGCTAAATTGTCACAGATATTAGCTGCCTTCTAAATTCATGTTTACATTTATACTCAGACAATAGCTATTCCAAACCTTCATCAGAGACTCCTCACTTTTTGATGAGTAACACAAAATTTAGAGACTATGGTTGCTCAGATGCTGAGTGTAAGTCACAGCTGAGTGCTCATCTACAGACTGAACATGTATCGCAGACACTCAGCTCAGAGATCCTTGAGGAAGAGGGAGCAGAAAGATTTCAAAGGCCAGAAGACAGGGAACATAACACAAGACTAAACTGACATCTCAGATAGATCCACTGTAGCTATGGACCCCAACTGCTCCATATTGAACTATTTGCTTTAAATATAGAGTGGATATAGACTCTAGGTCATTGTCTTCAATTGTGTCCCCAATGAAGTGCTCTCTGGGCTCCAACTGAAAGTTTTAAACCAAGACTATAACAGTTAATTTTGGTTAATTTCAATGGGTCTCAAAGGGAGTAAAGAAAGGAGAGAGAGACACAGACACACAGACACACAGACACACACACACACACACACACACACACACACAGAGGAGCGAAGAAGAAAGGATGGAAGGAAAAAAGGATGTTTTAAAGTTTAACCTTTAAAAAAAATCAGAGGGTAAAATAATTGTAGAATGGCTATTAAATGTTACAGCAATTAGAATGTTCTTTTTTCTTTTTCTTTATTACTTTACATACCAACCATATTTTCCTATCCCTCCTCTCCTCCCATTCCATATCCCCAGCTCCCTTCTAACCCCCCCATCCACTCCTTCTCTGTCTTCATTCAGAAGGGGTTAGAATGCCTTTTATACATAAATGAACTTGTCAAAGAAAGATATAGTCAAATTTGTAGTTAGATCTGGTTACAAAAGAATTAAATATAGATAACAAAACTATAGAAATTCTAGAACCAATGAAGATAAAGAATATGAGCAAATCAAATGAAACAAACAGGTGAGTAAATGAATTACAGGCACTGAATTTCCTTTGGACCTGGCAGAGTTGTAAAATGCTTAATTTTGCTGTGTCTAAGTCATTGCTTTTGAACTTTCATGCGATGATTTATACCAATGGTAGCATGCTATAACAAATTCCAGCTGTAGACATAATATTAACTATGGATGAGGATTTTGATTAACCATTTAAACATTTGGGTCAGTATCTCACTTGTTTGGTTAAAGTTACCCCAAGATATTTTATATTACATGGTGCTATTGAAAAAGGTATCATTTTCATTTCTTTCTCAGTTTGTCATTTATATATAAGAAGGCTGCTTTTTTAAGTTAATTTTGTATCCATCAACTTTGCTCAGTGTGTTTATAAGGTGTAGGTGTTTTCTTGTGGAATTTGTGGGTAACATGTATACTGTCATATCATTTGCAAAGAAAGATACTTTGATTTCTTAATTTCTAATTGTAATCCCTTGACAACTGAAGCAGCTAACATAAGGACTGCATGAGTGTGCAGTTCAGGTCCTTTGCTTATTTATTATGACTTTCAGTTTAGTGTATTTTGGGGACTCCTGAGTATGTGAACAAGTGCGTCTCTTATTCCGTTGCCTTCTCTCGAGGCTGTTTTCCTTGTCCAACTTTAATGCGATGATCTTTTCTTTGTCTTTTCTGTTTTGTGATTTTGTTGTTATCTCTTAGAATCCTTTTGTTTTCTAGAAAGATACAGAAATGGAGTGAATCTGGAGGGGATGGGGAAAGAACTGGGAGGAGCTGAAGGGGGGAAATTGTAATCAGAATATACTGTATGAGAAAAGAGTATATTTTCAATAAAAGAAGAAAAAAAGAGTATAATATCAACATCTGTTACATCTCTTTTTAATGAATCTTTGTATGTAGGAGGGGCATGATTAAGTGAGTAGAATGATCTTCAAGAGGAGACAAAATATTTTCTGGATGTACTTGGAAAAAACAGAATTATTTGACTTGACATGTGATTTTCTCTTAAAGTTGTCTCTGTAAATATGGTTCTGTGTTCAAGTAGATATAAAATATTTTATCATTGCTTATATTATTTATACTTGTTTATAAAAGAAGAAAGCAATATGAAAAATTGAGATCAGTTTTAATACCTATCAGTAATAACTGAAGGAACAATTTATTTACCTATGTAAGAAATGATTATTATACAGATATCATCCTTTGGAAGTACTTTCAAGGATAATAATAATGATGTTTTAGAGCTGAGAAGATGACTCAGTGTGCAAATTACTTATTGTATAATATGAGGATCTGAGTTTGGATTCTTTAAATTCACATAGAAATTGATCTGACACTGTGCATCTCAGCACTTGGAGGCAAGAGAAATCCTAGAGGATGTTTTCCTAGCACACTCAACAGCAGCATCCGTAATGATGCCTCAACAAATTGGCAGTGAGGCTAAATAACTAAGGTTGTCTTTTGACCTCTACAAGAACACTGTGCCACATGTGTACCCACATTCACACACAGTCCCATGTGCACACATGATATTTAAAATAGATTATGATTTATCAAATTGAAATATCAGATGATTTTATAGTTTGCTCAAATGTTTACATATTTTTATTACCCTACATTCATATATCTGTGCCATACCTGATATACACCTCTGTTAACCCCTGGGTTTATAGACAGAGGTTTATGGACATGGTTTACCTGACAATTGCTCATCAACATGATCCTTTATTCAGACTCTAATACCATTTCTGTTTTCTTCATCGAAGACCCAACTTAGGTCTACGGGCTCAACTTGGTACCATTGCTTTGAGCTCCAGGCAAACATATTTTAATCATGATGGTAGTGACCTGAATATCATAGAATTACCAAGTATGAACACTAATGAGTGAAGTCTCCTTCTTTATTCATCATTATCTCTATTATTTTGGAATCAGTGAATAGACTGAAGTCCCTAGAAAGCCTGTCATAGAGTGTGAGAGTGGGAAAAAAAGAACACTTTCTAGTGAGAGATGAGAGAAGATAATCTAATGGGTATTTTTTTATTTTTTTACTGCCTATGTCTGTGATAGAAGCAAATGTAATTTTTATGTAGTTATGAGAAGGAAAATTGAAACAGGGATCATTTTGTAGCATTATCTCCCTGTACACTTTGTTCGAACTTCCCTTTACAATTGCTGCTTACTACTCTGGGGTAATTGCATAGGTCATTTGTGGAAAAGCATAATTATACCTTAAGGCAATGTTCCCACATGCATTATTAAGTCATGAATTTTTCTAAAGCAGATGGCAGGAGCACCAGAGAATCGATAGATCAGAGAGAGCTGAAACCAAGCTAGGTTCGTTGCTGCTTGTTGTTTCAGTTCTTGCCGTTGTTGTTGTGGTCCCACTTCTGTCTGGAGCAACTTTAGTAAGCGCAGTCCATCCAATGTATTTATTTTTCTGTTTGTGTCACGTTCTTTTTCACTATGGTGAGAGCATCCTTGAAAGTGATGCAAAGTCTAATTTGTCTATATTCCCTAACACCTAGCATTTTACAGGACGCAGAATCTATCGTCAATGTTTTCTGTTGAAAGAATGCTAAGGAAAATGTCACAAAAAATAAGACTTTAACTTTGTGTGACAGGTTTTCTTGAACTAAAAGACAACATGAATGAAGTTGATATTGTCAGACGCTGCCCGAATCTGAGAGAAAAAGTTAAAACAGAAGCACCAGAACTGAAGAAATGTTCATGGGATTAACTTTGACTACTTCTAGATTATCACATAAACCTTATGCATGTAGGGAGGCTCAGAAACAATGCAGATCACTATTATCTACTGAAACAGAATCAGCTTCTAATGAATTTATTATACTTGGAAATGAAGACCTCCTTGTCAGGTTGTCAGAGGGTCTTGGGAACACTGGGAATAAGGGTAAGTTACCACCGTACTCTGGGCTTAGTGTGGGCATCTTTACACTCTTGTTGTCATTTTGAATGACTATAGGATAATCAGTTCTGATGTTCAAAATTGTGCTAGGTTCTGGAGTACAGAATAATAAAGGAGCCATTTAAATAAGAAGCCAGATAAGTGGCAGACTTGTCTCAGTACCACCTAGATTCTTTGTCTCAGCCAAATTGTGAAAACAGATGGCTTGTTTTCAGTTCACTTCTTGTTTTAATAGATTAGTATAGTTGAATTTGATAAGGGGACTTCTCGTTATGTAGTATTGCTATGCCTGAAACTTACTATGTAGATCAGACTGGCATTGAACCTCTGCTTCCCAAGTGTTAGAGTCAACAGGAGTGCTGCTGCTAGGAGGCCAAGGTTTAATATATTACAGAATGAAATATAAGTGTAAATTAATCAGATGCGGGTCAATAAATTCTTGAAAGCTTTTACATTGAAGCTCAACACCTAATATCTGCTTGAAATTGCTTTTTTTGAAATTGTTTTCTAAATAGATAAATTCCTACAACTTCTGCTTTTTTATACTCTAATCTTAACGTAAAGGAATAGAGCATCAACTGGAGGAGAACCGATTAGAGGCTCTGATGTTTTATGTGATGACACTTCGAAGACATGATTTGATCAACAACTGACTGAACATAAGAAACAAGTAAGAAAAGTCAGTGGAAATACCACAGCAGACAGAGAAGGCACTGGGTAGAAAGGCTTAGGAAGGAACAGATGGCATATATGCTCAAGGGAACCAGATATTGACAATCTACCATCTGAAATATAGTTGGTATATAAAAATGTTCAACATTCTGACTGAATTTTGTTTGTTGAAACTTACATAGTTGTTAATGTTTTCTGAATGACTTACACACACATACACACACAAGCACACACACGTACATGTGTTTTCTTTACAGTTATTCCAACACATTTTTGTGTAGAAAAAGATGAAAGTTTTTTTTTCTAGTTATACAGTGGTGAAAAAGGACATTACCCACATTTTCTGACTCCCATATTTTCTTTCTGTCTTTATCAACTAAACTCCTGAATTGTCCTCTCCTACTGCCTTTTACAATAAAATCAAGAGAGGGTAATTGGGATAAATAGAGTCATAGTACATTATACACATTAATGAAAATACACATTCTTATCCATATTTATTGCTGCTCTGTTCATGGTAGCCATAAATTGAAAAGAAACCAGATATCCTTCAACAGATCAATGGATAATAAAAATGTGGTACATTTGCACAATGGAATATCACTTCACTGTTAAAGTTGGGCAGTGGTGGCATATGCCTTTAATCCCAGCACTCAGGAGGCAGAGGCAGGTGGATCTCTGTGAGTTCAAGGACAGTATGGTCTACAAGAGCTAGCCAGTTCCAGGACAGGCTCCAAAGCGACACAGAAAAACCCTGTCTTGAAAATAACAACAAAAATTTTTAGATTTTAGGTAAATGGGTAGAGGTAGAAAAAAAAATCACCCCGAGTGAGGTAACAAAAATCATGAAGACAAATATAGTATGTTTTCATTTACATGTAGATGTTAGCTTTTAAATATTTGATTAAGCAGAGTAGCCTATACCTGATGTAGAGGTTATAGAATAGAATTCTATACCTAACTTAGATGTTAGGTATAGAACAAGAGATTGGGAGTAGGGAATAATCTCATGAAGAAGGGCAAATAAAATATATAGTTCTAGAGATACTGGGGAGACAGGAACATGAGAATTAATCAGAGAGAGGGGAAAGAAGGGGTAATGGAGATAATACAGGAAAAAACAGTGAAAACCAATGACTATTTGGGGGGCCATATATAAATCTACTATAGTAGAAGCTTCTATACATATATGTATATATTTATATAAAAGAAGTCTAAGTGGAACCTCCAAATAACAGGGAGACAAAACACAATTAGGTATCTCTCATTATGAAATGGAACCTCCAGTGCCATGTATGGGCTATTATATCTAACTGAGCTCTTAGCCAAAATTTTCCCATTGAAATGCTCAAAAAACCCAGGCTACTCTCAAGGCTTTTGGTTGTATCTAAATGATGCTAAGGCCCTATTGCTTAAGAAAACATCTACATATCTCATTGAGCATGGAGAAGTCCAGCCCACACGTAAAGCTTTAGACTTTAACTTTACCGACTAGTGATCATTTCATTGCGCTGGAAGGTATTCTCCATGCTACTAGAGGAAAAAGGTGAAAACCTACTCAGCTACAAAGCCTTTGATCTATGGTGGCAACATTCCTGCATGATACTCTGGTGAAATCATGGTCCAAAATTATGAGAGTAACCGAGCACTTTATGATTGGGTTTCAGGTTTACTCCATGAGAGAGAGGCAATGTCTGATACAGCTTGGTTTGGTCAAAAATCTAAGATCGGATAGACCATTGACCTAGGGGAAAAGCAAATACTACTACTGTTCTTCTAAAGGAACACAGCAATAAAATGACTCCTAAAGATACTCTTTTGTACTCATAGATCAGTGTCTTGCTCAGAGAAGCTTCCTCCTGTAGTAGATCAGAACAAATACAGAGACCCCCAACTGGACAATGTGGGGAGAGTCAGAGACCTTGGAACACTCAGTCTAATCGGGATGTCTCTATCAAAAGTCTTAGGGAACTTGTGCAAGAGGAAGCAGAAAGATTCTAAGAGCCAGCATGGATGGAAGACATGACAGAAACAAGGCCTTCTAGCTACGATGGGACACATATGAGCTCAGAGACTGTGGCAGCGTGCACAGGATATACACAGGTCTGAGTCCTATGGCGTACCAAAATGGAGAAGGAAACGGACAGAGGCTTCCATCTCTAACCCAGAAGCTCCATGTAATTGGCAATGGCTTGTAAATTAAAAGTAAGTTTTCTCCAATGGGGTCTCATTGGATATAGTAACCATACTTAAGAACAGGCCCTATGGCCAGCAGAAGACAGCCAACACAGAAGAAACTCAACAGTACTTTTGCAGGGTTTTTATTTCCTCATAATGTCTTGTCTGAGTGTTTTGAGTGTTTTTTTTTCTTTCTTAACCACACATGCCTTTTGTTTATATATTATGGTTTCCAGTTTTGTGCTTTCAATGGGATTTCCATGTTGGCAAACGTGTGTGTTTCTGCATCTTTATGTCTTTCTTGTGCTTTTCCTTTGGTTTCCTGTCTCATGTATTTTGCTTGTTTTGTCCTATTCTTGTTTGTTCCTTTCTCAGTTGCCTACTTGTTTTCTAAAGAATGAGAGAAAGAAAAGGTAAAGATTAGGGTAGGTGGGGACGTAGAGAGACTGTAGGAAGACTTTGTGGGAAGGGCACCATTATCAGAATATGTTATGTGGAAAAATATTTTCAACAAAAATTGAACTATATGAAAAAGAAATACACAGTAATTGCTTCAACATCTTCCCTTAATGCGCTTAAATACCAGAACCATCAGAAAATAATATAATAAGAAAGTAGATGTTAACTTCAATTTTATATTTGTAGATCTTTTTAACTCATGAATATTTTTTCCCTTTTGTTCAAACATCCTTGGGGAAAGACTTCTTTAAGGAAGACAAAAGATTTGCAGTGGACAAGGCTTTCTTTCCCCTTCCTCAGATCACATCTTAGACTGACTGTTCCCAGTGTTGCTCTGTGAAGTTCTCTGTGGAACTAAAGTGTCTGTGGGTTTGGGGCTTAAAGAAGGTTGATGGAGTTTATGTCTAACATATAGGCATATCAGCACTAATTTACTCTAAGTAAGATGTGACAACTGCATGGCTCATAAACTGACTTCTGAAATGGAGCTGACAGAAATAGAAGCTTATATTACTTTGGTCAATATGGTTCTAGGGACTATAGACATGCCCCGTCTCTCTGCACAGGATCCTTGAAAACCACACATTTAGCTCCGTTGGGCTGATGCATCCTTGTCTACCAGTGACAATACTGTATTTGAGCTCCCTTCTGTACAGAGAAGGAGGCAGGCTCTCTGTGTCCTCTAGTCTCCCAGGTCAGCAGGAATAGAGGAGACTCAATCTCTGAATTAGAATTCAAGCATAATCACTCTATAATTGTTCTTTTAAACAAGACATTTAGCTGAGTTTTTATTTCTGCAACTACAGAATGGGTAACATTTGATTTCTATCATACTTAATTTGATTTAGAAAATTTAACCTCTTTTAATTTGGAAAGCATTCTTTGATTTTATTTCTGAATGGTACTCAAATTTCTGCAAGCATCTTTTGGTCTTTAAGTCGTCAAAACAGGACCTGTATACTTTGGAGAGTGAGTTCTCCTTGTTCTGGTAGCTTCTTTTTTTTGGTCGATGATTTTGATATGCTTATTTAATTAAAATATATTTTAAATTATGTTTTGATAATTATACATATATAGAGAATTTATTTTAAAACTAACTCTAAAATCATAAACGATAACTTAGAGAAGTTCTATACATCTTTCATCTCATGTTATCAAGAATAGCATTATATGTAACTTACACTGCCACAACCAGAAAAACAACAGGGCCCTGTGTAATGACAAATCTAATTTTAGGGAGTCTATGTAATTTTTGCCCATATTCCAATACTCTATTTTCCTTATTGCAAAAGCCCCATCTGCTAAGCATGTTCCTCAACAGGGGTTGTCTTCATGAGTGTTTAGATAAAGTCATGGTACCACAGATGTGGGATATTAAGAGGGAGAGCTTATTAAGACATAAGGCCTACATGAAACTGTGTTTGCCTTTCTTTAATGCATTCAGTCAATTTCTCTTCCAAAGAGGATATGACATTTATAGAAGTGTTCAGCCATAGCGTTTCCTGTCTTGAGGCAGTAGATAGGCTCTGTCTTAAATTGCTGACCAATTACATTCCCAGGGCATGAACGTAGAATTGTGCTGGGTGAATAGGAGACATAAAAGGTGAGTAAGATTGATATTAGACTAATAGCTTAGGTCCTTGGAAAAATATAATGCCTAGTAAGTATTGTGTATGTGTTTGTGTATGTGTATACCTTCCTGTATGCATGTATGTATGTATGCATGTGAGTATTTAGGTGAGTATATACATGTGTGTAGGTATGTGTACATAAGTGTGATCACGTATGTGAAGGCCAGAGGTCAACTTTGACTGTTGCCTTTCAGACACCACTTACCTTTTATGTTAAGGCAGGATCTCTTGCTGGCCTGGAATTCACCTTGGATATTAGGATGGCAGGCTAGGCAGCACTAGAGACCTGTCATCTTCCTACTTCTGAAATTACAAGCATGGGTGACCTGCACTTCACTATGCATAACTAGTTAGTATTCTAAACTTTAGACATTAATTTCCCTTTTAAGATACAGACTCTCAGGCCGGGTAAGATATCTAGAGAGAAAGAAAGAGGGTGGGCTAAGGAAGAAAAATGGCCTTTATCATTGACCACCTGGTGTTTCTAAGAGAATTTTAATATTCGATGCAGGTTTCACAGAACATTTGGAAACAGTGAGATTCAATTTTAAAATTCTAATAACATAACCCCTTTCTCTTATTTGCTCCTTTCTCCCTCCATTCATTCCTTCTTCCTTCCTCCATTCATGTTTTTTCTTTCTTGGACAGAAAACAGGTGTTTTGACAAGATTAAAAAGGACACTTTGCTGGGCAGTAACAAAATAACATTCACAGTGTTATGATTCCCAATTCATATTTTCTTGGAGTACCTAGTACCCAAATGACCCAAGAATTCCAGTGTTGCAACATAACTTGGGCAGTGCCCCATCCCATTTTCTACGGCAATGTACGAAAATTGTAAGAAAATCCTCGCTGGTGAATCTTTCCCCTATTTTCTAACACTCTTTTCTACAAAGACTAATATACTCATATTCTTGAAGTACAAGGCTTGGTAGAGAACACAGTAGGCAAGTTCAGATTGTACTGGACCAAAGTGGCACTGCCTAGACACCCGAGTGTCTAGGATATAAGCTCGTGAGTGTGGGATCCCGTACAGTAGATGTTCTGTGAAATGGGAAGGTAGAGGGATCAGTCTGACTCTCCCTGGGACAACGGCATTGCCATTGCTGGACTGCAGTACTGAGACGCATACCCAGCATGGCTGGGATGTAGGAGCTGCTGCTGTCAAAGTTCTGTGTGTGTGGGAAGGCTGTGCCTGAGCTGCTGCTGTCATGACTGTGTACCATCAATCCCAAGATATCTGATCCCCCCAGAGGCTCCATGACGGCTTTAATGTAATAAATACTTCTTCTTCTGTTTAAGATAGTAAGATTGATTTTACTTTTAAAATAAGGAGCATGATTAATATACCCTTCAAAGGCCCTGTTTTATCTAAACAGTAAAATGTGATATATTAACGTGACAGCCAAACACTGCATGGATGAGACCCCTGGGGCGTCTCCTGCTTCAGCTCTCCTTCGTGCCTATACCCCATCCTCCTGATTATTCACATTCTGTTTTAAGGAGACTTTGGGTTAAACTAATTTGCATTTTATGGAGCTGACTCCATCCTCAGATCAACTATAATTACTTCTTTTTCTATAAGTGTGTAGAAAATAAGTATTGGAACCTGCTACCTTCATGTTGCTGTTCTAGACCTAAGGAGTGTAAAACTTTTTTCTTTATTTTTTATAAGCCTGAGTCTCATCATAAATAGAAAGCACACTTGAACAGAAAAGTTCAGACAAATGATCCTTGAGCCCCTTACACATGCGTCATTGGGGTCATACCTGAATAGAAAGTACTGAAACTTTGACAGGGTCTCAGCAATAATAAAATAAAATATCCAATTGTGTAGAAACATTTCCTGTTTTACTTAAATGTTTTCTTCATTTTGTATACCAACCATGACTCGTCCTCACTTTTTCCCCCTACTTCTTCCCATCACCCATTCACTTCTCAGAAAGGGGCAGGCCTCTCATGGGGAGTCAACAAAGTTTGGCATATCAAGTTGATATGACCAAGCCTCATCCCCAACCCCATGTATAAAGGCTGAGCAAGATTTCTAAACAAAGAAATGAAAAGTAATGACTCCTGTGGTGATGGAGGAGGGTCATCTGTCTATGTGTTACTTTCATTGGTTAAT
>LOJH01057103.1:0-11602 GCA_001685095.1 Ellobius talpinus | reverse complement strand
TTATTAACCAATGAAAGTAACACATAGACAGATGACCCTCCTCCATCAAGCAAGAGGAAATATGTCTGCAGATGTGTCCTGCAGCCCCAGGTGTTTACAAATCTTTCTTGTGTGTCTTTTACAGTCCTACTGGACACCTTCAAAATCATATTTTTGGGAACCAATCCCAACAAATGTGAGTATTCCCAAATCCTCTCTTACCTACATCAAATTAAAGATTACTTCACTCCCTCTTTTCCTCCTCTATCACCCCAAAGAATGTCATCTCTGTTGGCCTTACCTAACAACCTTGGCAATGTATATGGTGTGTCATCCTTTCTTTTTCTAGGTGTCTCCTTGTTATCTGTGCTTGTTTGTGGTTGGTTTCTTTTTACTCTTTGGGGGCCTACCACCCAACTCCGAAGTAAACACATGGAGACTTATTCTCATTTATGGATGCCCAGCCTTAGTTTGGCTTGTTTCTAGCCAGCTTTCCTAATTTAAGTTAATTAATCAGTTTCTCTTCTTCTACATTTTGCCTCTGGGCATTTACCTTTCTTTATTCTATATGTCTTTCTTCCTTTCCTACTCCGTGGCTGGTTGTGCTGCTGGGTGGCTAGCCCCTGACATCCTCCTCTCCTTTTCGTTTTCTCATTCCTTGTTCCTTCTTTTATTCCTTCTAGCCTGGATTTCTCCTCCTATTTATTCTCTCTACATGTCAGCCCCACTTGTTTCTCTCTCCTGCCTATATTGGCCGTTCAGCTCTTTCCTAGACCAATCAAGTGTTTTAGGCAGGCACAGTAACACAGGTTTACAGAATTAAACAAATGTGACATAAAAGAATGCAACACATCTTTGCGTCACTCAACAAATATTTCACAGCATAAACGAATGTAACACATCTTAAACTAATATCCCACAACACTTGTTTTCTATGGCATTCCAATGAAAGGAAAGAAGGGAGGAAACTCCTCTTCCTACCACTTCCGAGAGAAGCCCAACTGCGAGTTAGGACATTACTATAATCTGCTCATAAATGCCTGACTAGTGTATAACTTTAACCAGAAGGCAGAAACAGTGAAGATTTTAATACTGGAATAGTCTTGGCATTGGATTTGATAGACATCTAAGATCTCAGTAAGTTCTTTAGCTAGTTTCTGCTCTTAGTGTTCCATTATTTCATTTTATTTCCATCAAATGGGGTGAAAGCTTGGTTTGAGTTAGTGAGAGGTTTTAAACCTGATATTGACCTTCCCTAGATTTAGAGAACTTCTGAAATTCCACTAGATAGACTAACTTTCCCTTCTACTCCTTCATCATAATTTTCCCAGAGAATCTGCTGCTGGTTAGCTCAGAGACTCCATTCTCCGACATCTCCGGACTGCAGAAAGTCCTTTGCTGACTCTCATGTGTATCCTTGATTCGCTTCCTCAGATACATAACCTTTCCCTTCATAGTTCACAACTGCATCATCAGTTACCTGAACAACACAGGCTGGGTAGCTTATGAAAAACAGACGTTTATTTGGCGCATGATTCTGGAGGCTGGGAAGTCCAAGAACATGATACCACATCTGCTCAGCATGTGTGAAGGCCGTGTGCTGAGGCAGTACTGCATATCAAGGCAACGTGTGTGCTAACTTGGATCTCTCCTCTTTCAAAGCCTTTTCTGTAATTGTGAGGACTTCATCTTCATGACCTCATGTATCTCTAGTTAACCCCCTCAGAGACCCAGGATTTTGGAGAGTATAAACATACTGTGTGCTTTTAAGCTTCCAGACCTTAGAACCTTTGACCATCCAATGGAAGTGTCCTCAACAGCTGTTTCATCTACATTAAACTTATATTTGAGTTTGTTTCATCCCTCTTTTCTTTTAGTTTCAAAAGAAAAATATTTCATTGGCATTATATAACACTGAATGTGGCCCAGTTATTTTTGTTTGTTCATCTCCTTGTCCATTTTCCTATTTACTTACTCTATATACAAGAGATTTTTCTTTCTTTGTCATAGGAATTAAACTTTAGAGAAACCCAGACTAATTACCTATGGCCTTTTCCCCAAAATAGAAATCTCCTAAGAAACAGACACAAGGGTCAGTCACTGTTGTGTGAGGTTCAGACTTCATGGGGAAGGAGAAACAGAAGTGCTATCATGGAGGTCAACCCAAGTGGTAGTTACAGAGCTAAGAACCAGGTTAACTCCTTAAGGAATGGAGGCAGAAATGTGCATGAGGTACAGTGAAGTCAAGACCCAAAGAATTTTGTACTTCAGTAGACAAGAGGGCACGGTATTCACCGCATATGCGCTACAAGGGAGGAGGAGGGGCATATCAGTGGGGAACACTATGCATTTAGAAAACCACAAACTTGTAACAACTCAGACCCTTGTGGAAAGTGCACATTCAATAGTGCTGAATCAAGGATGAGGAAGGTAGAAAATGAGGCTGGCAGTTCAAACAAGCATGAATAAAGAACACGATGAAAGCAAGAATAAAATTGAGAAAGCAATAATTGATGGCTTAGAAATCACAAAATATTGGGCTGAGGAGATGGCTCAGTAGGTTGTCTTGGGTTGTGGTATTTTATCATAGCAATAGAAAAGGACCTAATGCAGATCCTGAGAACTCAGGTAACAAGTAGGTTTAAATGTAGGGGTATCTGCAATTCTGGTCCTGGAGAAATGGAGACAAGAGGATCCCTGATGCTCACTGGCCAGCCAGCCTAGCCCAATCAGGGAGGTCTAACTTAGATGAGAACCCTGGGCCTGAAAATTCTGGAGAACGATTGGAGAAGATCATTGTTGACTCCAATGTTGACCTCTGACCTCCATAAGCATGCATACACCTACATGCATGACTTTTCTCATACACATACACCACAGATAAGTTCCAGACCTACCAGGGCTATGCAGTAAGTCTGTTTCTCAAACAATAATATCAAAAAAAACCCTGTTTGCTATGCTGACAAATAGGCTCTAAGAGTTGTTTTTTTTCCCAAAGAAAGAAAGGTGTCCCTGCTTTTTAGCAAAGATCAAGTGCAGTGTCTGTTCTTAACAGCTTAATATCTGATGTGTCCTCTATCCAAAGAAATAGAAGAAGGGAAAATGAAATGGAAGAGACATCGAATGGGAAAAACTGAAGAATGGAAAGGAGACAAGGCTCTTACACCGGAGAACTAAAAATATAAAAGAATATTGGGAATACATTTGCAGAGTGTTCACCACTTTCAGGGTTAGGGGAGATGTTTGGGATAAATAGCTGTGTAAAAGACATGGCTTCCACCCACAAGTAATACAAGTTTCCATTTTGCATATATGATGTTGAGGTAAGATACAACCCAAATTGAGAGTGCTATAACAACCAAGAGTTGAACGAGGGGTGATAGCAAGGTCAAGGAACAAGTTGAGGCTGGGTATAGAACTGGGGAGGTTTTCTTATGCTATGACACCCAGATCAAAACCTGGAATGGGAATTCTTCAGGCAGGGTGTTTGGAAAAGCAGCTGCGTAGAGAGATCAACTTGTATAAGGACCTCAAGTCAGGAAAGAGGATGCTCAGGCTCATGTAACTAGGTCAACAGGGCTAGAGAAAGCAAAGGAAGTCAAGGCTCTCAGGCAGAGTGACACACAGCTCCCATTTGACCAGGACGGGGAAGATAGGCCCTGGAATGCTGGGTTTGCAATTTTAAAACTAAAATGCTCTGGGGTAAACCTTGCTTTGGTCATCACATTGGTGGTCATCACAGTGGCCACTATCTGAGAAAATGAGTTAAAGAAGAAATGGGATATTTTGGAGCACAACTTCAGACATGTCAGTCCACATTTTATTGGCTCCATGGATTCTGGACCAGCCCTGCGTTGGAACATTCTGGTGGGGAACAAGGGATCTGTAGTGTTTCCTTCTCACGGAGGCTGGGAGTCAAAGAGAGAAACAAAAGGGGCTGGGACAACTTCAGAGGGCGACTTGCTTCCTTTAACCAGACCCCACTGCGCACAGTTCCAGCACCTCCCAAGTCTGTTTATGGATTAATCTATTAGGGAAGACAGCCCTTACCATCCGCTCACTTCTCAGAGGTCTACCTGTGAATTCTGCTTGTATTTTGGGGCAAAGCCTTTAATATACAAGATGTTTTTGGATATGAACACTTTATATCCAAATTTTTAAAATAATTCTACTGACAGACCTGAGAAGAACAGTAGCACAAGGGTGGTAAAGATGGAGGGAAATGGATGGGTCCAGGAGCTATTCAGAGGAGGTTAAATATGGTGGTGATGATGGTGTCATGGCTTAAGAAACCCCAAAACTTAAAAACAAATATCACATTGATAGATAGCAATGCCTACATGATATGTAGGGAAAGAAGTAAGGCCAGAGGAATAACCAAGAACATTGCAGATTTCCCTGGCTTTGGAAAGTGGGGATAGAAGCATTAATGATGAACTTAAAATTTAAAAAAGACACTTGAATGATGTGGGATTTGTTCTTTTGGCGCCAACTGTCAGAGCTTGAGTTGATTACTCTTAGTCATGTGGGAATAAACCTTGCTGCTCTCATCCTCTCCCTCACTGGAGTGCAAATAGAAACTGCATCCGGTGGTAACTTAAATGCGATCAAGAAAATATTTGGAAGTCAGGTTCAGACCTCTAAAAGGGATATTCCATTGCTGAATAGTTAGGACTATGGGAAAAAAGAAAAACCAGGGAGCCTGTGTTATGGGTGGCATCTATCCTGCGCTCCAAAGACATGTCAAAAAACATGTTGTTCTTGCCCTCCAAGTCTCAGCCTGCAATATTTAATCCAGAGGAAAACATGACTGAATTATGAAGTCCTTTCAAAACTAGACATTTGACACATCTGTTATAGAAGCCTTATAAAAAGCACACTGCTGCCTGTAAATTTTATAATTATGTTAATTCAAACTCAAAGACACTCCCATGAATTTTTTAAGGAATATGTCCAACTCAGATCAGAGAGCTCGTTCTGACTGTCATTGAGATATGGGGAATATTTGCTGCATGCACTAAATCCTCTTCTTCAACTGCCTATGTCAGGAGAGCTGAGGACTAGAATGAAGATGAGCATGGAAAAGAGAATATGAAAGCATATTAAATATTGTATCCATAGTCCAGGGAGACCTCAACCAGACATCTAGACAGTCAGGAGCCTGCTCTCTACCTCCCCCAACCCAAATGGATAGCTTCAGCATAGACCACTGAAATCAATCAACCCACAGATGGTTTTCCAATATCCATCCGTCCATCCATTCAACCCATTCTTATTCAGAAATACTGTGAGCGAGGCATTTTTCAAAGAAATTTGGGGTGTATCAATTAACAAAAGAGATGTACATCCCTTGAGCTGTTAACTTTACATCCTAAAGGGAATGACAAGTGATAAAAAATGAACAATAAACACAAATTAATTGTGAACACAGCACCATGAATTTACAGGGGAAATCAGTCACAAAGCAGAAGAAAAGGAATGGCAGGCAAAGCAGCTCCACACTCCAGAGAAAGGTGTGGTCTGCAACTTAAGCAAGATGGCGGGAAAGCTCTGTGGAGATGATCTGAGACAGGCATGCATGTGAGCATAGGATTCTCTAGAAGGAAAGGCTGCAGTTTCCATTTCCTTCCAAATAATCCAGATTAATCTAAATGGGATCTTCAGTAAGGTGTGCTACCAAGTTCAGAATCTGGGTGCTTTGTTTGTTGCCCACTAATAGGCTCTTGGCTTCAATCCATTTGCTCCCTAATAGTCTGCATAAAACCCACACACTCTACTCAGCACCCCATGACCTCAGAACCCACCGCCCCAGAGCCCTTACGGAAATACGGCATCAAAGGCATTGTGGGACTGCAGGCTGGTACCTTTCTTCATCTTACATAATGGTCACTATTGACATTTAGAGACTGCCATGTGACAGCTGTGAATCACTGGACAAATGACATCTATGAATCTCAGTGTTCTTATCTGTGGAGTAAATGAAGGCAACAATAACTGGCTAGGATTCTCATCAGTGTTTTTAGAGAAGTCATATGCAGAACACTGAGCATTGTGTTTGGCATACAGTAAGCACTTAAAGTTAGTCTTGGATGGTGCACAATAAAGTGCCATATGTTTGTCTCTGGTTCTAGTTTACCAATGCTTCACACAGAGCATAGAGCATATCATATGTAAACAGAACTTTAGGTAATGGAAGGCAGTTTGTCCAAGAGTATCCAGGGAGTTGTACCCAAAGCCTGGCTGGAAAATTTCTTGTCTTGCTGGAAAGTAACTACCCATCCTTTCACTAGAATGAAAAGTTATAGATCTCTCTTTCTCTGTCTTTCTCTCTCCCCTCACCTTTCTTTTTCTCATTCTCTCTGTCCCCCTTCTGTGTGTGTGTGTCTTTCTCTCTCTCTTCTTTCATACACACACACACTATCTGATCAAATCTGCTACTTATACAGATTGTTTTCTGACCCATCCTTTCAAAATATTTTCTTGCTGTGAAATTCAGACCTTGTAGTGGCAACTATTGTCAACCTGACTATATTGAGAAGCAGCCAGATTAATGAAACTCATTCTTTCATGTGTCTGAGGCCATTTCCAGAGATGATTAGATGATGAACGCTTTGACCTAGTAAATGGATTAATCCACTGATAGATTCAAAATTTGCATAGATGGGGTCAGTGTGATGGCTCAGGAGGTAACGGTGCTTGCTGCCAAGCCTGACAACCCGAGTTAATTCCTTGAACCCACATGATAAGAGACAACAGATTTCTAAGAGTGGTTCTCTGACCTCCACATGCACATCATGGAACATATGCAACAAAACACACACACACACACACACAGAGAGAGAGAGAGAGGAGAGAGAGAGACTAAAATTTTGCATAGTATTATCAGGAGCTGGCA
Organism: Ellobius talpinus; assembly: GCA_001685095.1. Taxonomy (NCBI): domain Eukaryota; kingdom Metazoa; phylum Chordata; class Mammalia; order Rodentia; family Cricetidae; genus Ellobius; species Ellobius talpinus. The sequence continues at coordinate 4,728 of LOJH01057103.1, read as the reverse complement.
TAACTGTGAAAAGTGGGGTATAGTTGTTGAAAGTAGACCACTGAGGGCTTGCCCTTGTAGAGCCAAATTTTAACCTGACCTCTTATGTCCACTCTCTATTTCCTGTCTTATAGGAGGCAAAGAATCTCCTGGGCCACATTCTCCATCTACATTGATATATTCATCCTAACACCAAGTGATTCCAGGATCCACCCCTCAAGTTGTTTCTGCTATGTATTCAATCACAGTGTTGCAAAAGTAATTAGCAGGTGTAACGGTAATAAAATAACTCTCTGGTGTGTGTGGCTATGACAGAAGAGTGGAGTGTGAGTCTATGTCTAGAACGGCTTCACAAAGGGAAGCAAATCTACGTTTCCAAATCCTTTGCCAAATGGGTACAATTTGGAAAGATGCCAATTTGGAAAGATGATCCCCCAATCTCCTTGTTTATGATGCCAATTTGGTGCCAATTTGGAAAGATGATCCCCCAATCTCCTTGTTTATGATGCTGTGGGCTTTAAGAACCACCACACTAGTGATGCTGAGGTCTTGCTAGTGTGCATTTGTCCCTGGGGTTAATGTACAAAATCTGTAGCTGCCCAGGCTTGCTGACATCCCATCAAGACCTGTGTGAGCTGTAGGCTTCTCCAAGCTGCATAAAGCTGAGGAACCTGCAAGTGGAAGCCACACTTCAGCGCAAGTGCAGCTGGTGACACAGACACTCTTGCTGTGAACTGCTCCGGGTACAGGTGGCTGGTGAAGAGGCTAGCTCACTGTGTTTCACTTAAGGTCAGTAAGCTATAGTCTGTGGAGCAATCCCAGCCCATTGCCTCTTTGGTAAACAAATTTTATAAGCAAACCTTAGGAGTTGAGTTCTCCTTCTACAAAGGTGCTGGCTGATTAAATAAAATGTCTACAGTCACCCAAAGATCTGGTGTATGTTCACCACCCTACTACAGAAGTTCGTGACCTACAGCAAGCATTCGCAAACAACCTTCAAGGTGATTCTGACCTTCATTTATTTTCACCAATACACTTTTACTGAGATGTAGCTTTGCCCCACTAGTTTGTGGGTGCGTTCTAGCCACATTTATGGAGTTGGCAAGCTGTGGTCACAGAACCTTAAAAACTGCTCCCTGGCCCTTCACAGAAAATGATATTGGCCACTGCTCTAAGACAATGGAGGCTACATAATGTTTGTGCTCCAGTGAGTTTTGGGTGTAGTTAGAGAGATGACTCTGAGGTTAAAGAACATTTGGTGTTCTTATGAGAGACCTGCAGTTAGATCTCAGCACCCACAACTGCCTGCTGTTCTGGCTCCGGGAAATCTTGCACCATTGTCCTCTGCGGGTACCTGAATACATGTGGTACACACAAACTCATACAAGCCCGTGCACATACACATAAATACAAATTTAAAAACAAATATTTATTTAAAGGCAGTCGGAAGGTTATGCCCCTTCCGAAAATGCAGCAGTAACTAAACATACACTGAAGAGGACTCTGAGACAGGCATTGGCCTTAGTGGCAGCAGTCTTGTTACAGTAGACCCACACTCATTTTTGTTTTTGTAGTACTGGGAATAGAGTCTAGTGTAGCAAACACTCCAGAGTAAGATACATTCTAAGCCCTCTTTTTTGATTTTGGGGTTTTTTTTGCCCTTTTTTTGATTTTGTTTTTTTTTATCTTGAAACATGATCTCACTACATGCCCAAGCTTGCCTTAAATTGACAACCCCCTTCTCAGCATCCAGAGTACCAGAAAGACATTCTTTGTCACATTCAAGTGGTCATGCTAATGTGAGATGAAATGGCCTTATAAACTTTTTGAAACAAGGTATCTCAGATTGTTCTCAAACTTATAATCCTGTTTCAGGTTTCTGTTGCTAGAAAGACAAGTGTGGGTGACCCTGACTAGCCTTGGTATTATAATTTTTGTAGTATTTAGTTTTTAACTTTGCTTTGATTTTAGAGTTGTATGAGAACAGAATAACACGGGGTGGGGGTGGCAGGATAATCTCCAATGTTTGCCTTAACATTTGAATAAAATAATTTAAGTGGTTTTTGAGCTCCAAAGTTTGGAGAGATGGTTGATATGACCTGCATTTGAGAAGGCTCAGCACATCTCCCCTGCCCTTGCATCTCAATGTAGCCTCCCTCTGCCTCCTCTCTGTGCTCATACATATCCTATAACCGGGGACAGCAAGCTTCAGAGAACATTTGCAAATGTTTCAGATAACCTAGACAGACTAGATTTGACCTATGGGTCAAAGCGGGCCAATCTCTGACCTTTACTCTCAGTGGATGTATCATGTGAAATACTAAATTGTATTGTATTCCTGTTTAGAAACATGTTCGTGACCTTGTCTTCCTCTCTCTCTCTTTGCTTGTGTATGTGTGGTATGTGCGATATGCATGTGTATATTTGCATGTGTATGAGCCTGTGTGTGTGTGTGTGTGTGTGTGTGTGTGAAAATACAGAGACTGAGAGTTGAGACTGGACATCTTCATCTCTCTTGACCTTACAGATTGAGAGTGTCTCTCCCTTCAACCCAGACATTACTGATTTGGCGAATCTAGCTAGACATTTTGATCCTGAGAGCATCTGCCTTCACATTCTATTGCATGGAGGCCACTTGGCATTTTTTTGTGGGTGCTGGGGATCCAACACTGATCCTGATGCTTGCATGCTAAGTGTTTTACTGTTGAGCTATTCCCTCATCTCTGGTCTTGTATGTCCTATATCTTAAGCCTTTTCACCTAGGCAAGATTTCCATTCCTTCAGAATACTATTCCATCTGTGTTTCCCCCTAATTCTCCATGACATTTATGTTCTGACACAGTAGCCTGGGCACTGTACTCCTATTATTCTGTTGTTACGGTTATGTGGCCATCTAAGCCCTCTCCGCTTCCCAGAATTCCCTAAACCCCTCCCCTTTTCACCTGGCATAATTCTGTGTTCTCCTGACTGCTCTGTGCAGTGCCATGGTTTTCCTAAGCACAGCCAGCTGCGTGTTCCTCCACTCTCAGGGCTCAATACTTCTATTATAGACAGCACTTAATATGTAGAATTCTAATTACTTATCTAAGTGTTTGATTGCCCTGATCACCTGAGCTTTTTGAAAGCAAGAATTATGGCAATTCATCTCTATCTTCCTAACATCTAGCACAATATCCTGACACCAACTGGATGTTCAACAAAGATTTGCGTAGTGAACGCTCAAGCAATTATTAGTAATAGAAATAATAGCTCCCACTTATTGAGCGCTGTGTTCGCAGCAGCCACTGAGTTGAAGGTTTTGTCTACATGATCTGAGTTAGTGTATCAGTTCCAAGCATTTCTCCTCCCACTTAGTTTTTTAAAATTAGCTTACAACTCTCCAATTTCACCATAAAGGTACCTATAACCAATACTAAAATGTTAGGCATCAGCGAGGCTGGTGGAGAGAATATCTGGGTCCCTTAAATCACATTGAATCTGCTTTGCAATGACATCCACCTCATCTATGTAGGATTTAATGTCCTTGTGCTCTGCATGAAAGAAAAGCTGACCAAATTCTTGTTAAAGAAAAGATAAAAATAAAATCTTGGCATTTCGGTGGATTCTGCTTTATCCTCATCACTGGGTGCAATTAGGGGTTATGCCCTGCTTTTAGAGGAGCTCTAGAATGCAAATGAGCCCCAGTTGAGTGAAAGAGGACCCCAGAGACCTGACTGTGCATTCTCCTCCAGGCTGGGTGGCAAGAGAGTCCCTTTGTTTGGCCATGGATGCTTTCCCAATTTAGAAAGCCCTAATGACTCTTCAACTGCATTACATCCTGAGGATAATTAGTGATGCTGTTGCTGGTCTATTCAACACCAATCAATCAGTGCAGATATACAGAGCTTGCCATGTATCCAGAATGCAAACCCAGTCTAGGGAGGACAAAGAAAGTAATACAGCCAAAGTTCCATAACAGAAGCCCATAATTCTGGGGGGGTGCATTTAGAAGACACTTGTTAGAGCCTGAGCTGTTGCAATCCGTTGTTGTCTTGTTTTTCAGCAGCTGGAACTGTGTGGTAGGAAGGTCTTTGTACTGAAGTACCACAAATAAGCCAAACAGGTGAGTCATGGAATTTCTCTGCATGTGTGGGCATGCACTAATTTTTCCTAGCAAGATATTCCAGAGTTACTTCTCAAAACTGTTCCCTGGAGCCTATCACACGATTGGAAGAACACCGCCACCCTTGGTCTCAGTGTAGAGAATGTGTAAAGACAGTTTTGCATTTGCCCTGGCTGGACAGGAAGGCAGGGCTTCAAACTCCACAGCAAGTGAGATGGCAGTTCTTGGGATGTGCTACTAAGTGAGATCTAGGGCAACATGAGAACAAAGAGCTGACATCAGAACTGCTGGGGACTATATGTGGAAGCAGAGTGCTTGATGCCGGAGCCTGTGGAACTAAATGCACTAATCAGTGCGGGACATTGAACCCCAGGCCACACCCCCATAAGCAGTGTCTCTGCATGGCCTGGATGGCCAACAGTCTTAGTCTGGATGGTTCACAGAGATGATTTTAAAAAGGAATTTCTGTAAACTTTAAAACAACGTTTTCAAGATTTTTGCACTCCTGAGAATTTTAAGGCTTCTGACCTTCTGAACTAGTTCTGTATATCAACATCTACACCCAAATGATAGATGGAAATATAGATAATGGATGGATGGATGGTGGATGATACAAGATAGATAGATAGATAGATAGATAGATAGAT